>JADWOT020000002.1:18415997-18714941 GCA_036345935.2 Taenia hydatigena | reverse complement strand
CATTACACACATGACGGAGACAATGTCTGTCAGGTGGTGACAGTGTTATCTGATTCAGAGGGACTGACAAAAGCCAGAATCACGCCTGACAAGATCGAGAAGCTTATAGCAAACTTCGATTTCACGAGTCCTCTTCCTCAAAATTATGACGATGGCTTTCACGTGGTTGCGTCGTCGACCTGCCTTGAGTAGAGTGAGTAGACCTTTGCTCACATCACTTTTCTTGGATGATTGGAAAGCATCCTGCTACAGACAATTCCCTATTTTGAAAACGTCGGCCCTTCTTAATGCTACTGCTTTTACTATTTGTGAATGGATACAACAACTACAGCCTATTTGTGCATTAATTATTTTATACAAATACATTTCCCCCAACAATGCATTATGTACTCTCCAACACGTCTTCCATGCGACTTTCAGTCTATGGAGGGGTCTAATGAGCCATGCCATCGACGTTTAGTCAAAACGAAAGGGCGTCAATGTGCAGGATTTAAACGCAATTACATAATGCACGCGTAATAAAACGCATTTTACAAATCTCATTGTAGCTCTTTGAGAGCACGCTGAAGATAAAAGTTGACATGGCACTTGAGAGGAATAAAAATGTTCAGCATGTGGAGAGAATTGGAGCTACTAGCGCAGCCAAACAGACAACACGGAAATAAGTCGATATGTTTAGAGAACGTGGGTTCTTTTTAGTGATTTAAGTTCACTGGTTTGAGGGGTCGTATTACTTCGTCGAAGTGTGTCCTTTAGCATATGACTTGGGTGATCAATGTGAAGTTGCATCCTTTTAGTGCTGGACGAATTTGTTCTGCTCTGTTAAGGTTAAATATGGCGCTAATAATGTCCCGTTACCTATGCTCCCTGCTAATCTGTTTCTTTAGTGGATCACGTTCACTATGCTGCCTCCTTTAGATGCCAAGGCGTACTCAGCCTTCTAGAAGTAATAAAGGAAAACAGAAAGATAAAAACCTTTTACAAAATTACATGTATCTTTTGCTGACAAACCTCGCAATATTAAGATTGTGCATTTATATGTTGTTAACATTTATTGTATACTTCCCCATTTGTGCGCACTTTGTAAATTGCCATGTCTAGCATTTAACACTTAAATTTTACGCCTAAGTTAAAATTGTTAGTAATAACAATAATTGCTGTTTTGTCAAAAAAACATAAAGTCAAAAGTTTGTTTGTTTTACCGAATGAACCTTAAAGTGATTGGTCAGGTATGTATGCGGCTGGGATAAGTGCTGTGCATTTTTAGGGACCATTGCTTTGGGCTAATGAGCCTTTATCCGCTGTCAAAAGTTGGAAATTTAGTAAGTATTTGATACCTTTTTTACTACTTTCTGGTTGGCTAGTTGTTATCAGTTTTTAGGCGTGAGTTTGCTTCGTTTATACACATACTTGCTGGAGTAAATGTAAAGGCCTCTTGGTGCGACTATTAAGACGGTTTCTTTTCAAAGGCAAGGTCTCCCCACGTGCACTTTTTATTGTACAGCAGTAAATTATGCCTGTTTTGGCATTTTGCGAGGCTGTTTGTCTTTTTTAAATGACGTTGGCATTTGATTAATGAGGAGTGATTTTGTGGAGAGAAGTTATAACCTTACCAAGTGCCTGGCAATTGCTTGATGCTCTCTTGTGACTAAACACATATTGCATGTATACGTATGCATGTACCTTTTTGCCTTCTTTATCAGTTTATATGTTAGACCAACCGTTTCCGAAATAGCTGCAGTTGCTGTGAAGACTTTTTGTTTATTATTTTCACTGCCCAGTCGCGTTGATTTTTCATGCAGCAGAGTAATTCTTGCGAATAAGTAGGATTGTTTTGGCTGTTTTCAAGGGGTTTGTTATTTCAGTAAGAATGAGTTTTGATTAATGCGGTCCAATTTGATGAAGAGACTTGTAACTTTGGTAAAGTGAACGCAAAAGCCTCATAATGTGACCGTCAGGGAGTTTTATTTTCCAACTGCAGTGCCCCACTCACGTACTCTTCTTGCTGTACGACACCCTAAGGGGCAAATCAAGATTGTTTTGGCAATTTGTAATTAGTTTACATTCTAATGACGGCGGATTTTGTTGAGAGGAATGTTAACTTTGCTAGGTACGTGGCAACTACTCATTATTTTCTCGCTAACAAGTATCCATCATATTTATACACCTTATTATCCCTTTTATTTGTCCGTTTCCATGCTAGAATAGACGTTGGAGAAGAAGCTGCAGCAGCAACGAGCAAGAATCTCGCCTTCGCTATCACTCCATACATTTCTTAGGTAAGATTGGATTGTGCCTAATGAGTCGTTGCTGTTTTTTTGGGTGCAGCAATAGAGTCGATGTGTGGTCTTATGTTGGGTGGAACGGTGCTTTTCGCGTTTACCCGTAGGTTCTTTATCCCGCATTGGATGTGTGGTGAAAGGTGGCCTATTTTTCCATTACTACGATATGCGTGTCGTTGGAGCACATATAGATAGCGGAGGACGGGAGGTGTTGATGTGATCCTCGCTGCGAAACATGTTGTGCAGGGGGCCTCGGTGATGGCTTAATCGTAGGTTCCTTAGCTTTGTGGGCATGATTTGGTGTCTCTGAGCGAGGTAGACGCAGCAGCGGCAGGAACGGAGGAAGACGGGGTGGCTGGTGGGAAGCTTTGGTATCACTAGACAGACTACTTTGTAGCAGTCTTAAACGCTTGCTTGTTAAGGCGTTTCCTTTTTTCCTAAGAGTAGTTTTGTTTGTGGTCGTTAGCTTTGCAGCGCACTGGACCCTCGCTAATCAGCCTTTCCATTGCTCGGTTTTTTTCCTTTTCAGATGCCACAAACTTACTCTGGTATTGATGGTGGTGGTGAAGTAACATTTGATGTGTGGAACGGTAGGCAATGCGAGATGTTGGAGTCATTCGCGGCGGCGGCAACGTCTCCGTCTCGGTTGTGCGATGCGGATGTCAGCAGGCATGGAGGCCACGGACTACTACTGCTATTATATCTCCACCTCTTTGTCTTCGCCGGGCATGGGTGGGTGGCGGAGAGTGTAAAGGCTAGGGAAGCTCTGTCGTGGGTGTGTGAAAGAGTGGAGGAGACGTTCTCTTACGACGACGAATGGAAGCGCTATGGACCAGGGTCCACTGGTGGCAGCTGCCGTATACTTTGCTTCCGCAGGTACAGAAATGTTTTTGCTGTGGGAGGGTGGCAGTTAATTTGTTGCTGACTGTACAGGCGATGAGTGGTGGTGCATCGTCTCAGAGGAAGTAAGCAAGTGAGTAGGTCTCCACTGTTGAGTGTGTTGGGCGCGAATTGTTAGAGGAGCGTCTTGCCGCTTCCACTACTACTGCGACTTAGCCCTGAGAAGGAGAATGGATTGAAAAGGAGTGAGTTGGTGTGTGTGAAGAGGAGGAAGTAAGGAGGCTGGGTGGCGCTTAGAGGGGAGGAGGGGGGAGGGAGACATGAACGCCAAGTAGGCGGTCGAGTTGGGCGGACAGGCTGTGGTTTACTATTCGGGAGGACTCGTGGTGGTCGCTCGTGTCGGCCTCAGGGTTGAGTGCGCCTTTGTTGATCTGTGTTTTGCTCACATAAAGAGGGCGAGGAGGCGTTTACATCTTACAGCTCTTCCGTATTCCACGTGCGGTGAGTTCCTGCGCACACTACCGGTTGGGCGCGGCTGCGTTGGCTCGGGCGGCGACTCAGCTTTCCTATGCCTTGCTTCCGTGCGGGCCTCTGCTTCCGTCGGCGCCGCTGGTTCCACCGCTGCCGTGTACGCGCGGACATCGCCACCGACGAAGACATTCGTTCATCCACCGATGTCTACAACAACAACAGTTTTGTAAGCGCCTTGCATTCATTAGTTGTTATTAATGGCGTCTGCCCATCTTGTGGATACACGAGAGCTTAAAGTTTTTACAGACTCACCTTGGATAATATGTTTTGTCTAGGTGTACAAGTGAATTATCCATATCGAGTTTCCTGCCTTTCTTGGATTCCTGCAAAGCCTCTATGCAGTTGACTTAGCCATTGAAATGCAAGTGCTGTAAACAAAACCAAACCAACGGTGATATGCTTGTGGCAGGTTATATCAATGCTTGTTTAAAATACGGGTTTCTTACAAAAAAACACGGCTGATAAGGTGTTGTTTTTACAGTTATCAGGTTTCTTGTATCCTGAAAAGGTAGAAAATCTTGAAGAAAAATACAAATAAAGTATTTTGCAGCCTTAAAGTACTAGCAGCAGGCAGTATTTGCGGTTGAACTAATTGGTGGAAAGGTCTAAACGCATTTAAGGGTGTAAATTCTATTTTTACCAACTGCAATCATGGAGAGAACGCTGGCTTCTCACTAATGAGAACATTAGAAAAAGGCGAGTTGGTAAGCACTTTACTTTAAGAAGTCGTTGAATCAGGAAGTGCGGCGATTGGGTGCCGCACGGAGCGATTGAATCGGTCCTTCCCAATAGTAAAGGACGATGATTTGAAATTTGCATATTTCACGGTGGTTGGTGAAGACTGTTTCAGCGACTGATGCAGTACATTCGAGAAGGTTGTGACTATAGCAGTGAAGGAAACAAGTTTTCTAGCAGAAATGTGAAATTGTGTCCACTCGAGTGTATGATCAATGTGGCTCTGATTGCAACCAGTGCTTAAGTGATGCTTTCGCCTCGATTCTCTCAACTTGGTTAGTTGTAAATGAAATGGCCAAAATTATGCGGTGGCGGGATGGAAATTTTAATCATAAATTAATTGCGCTTGTTTATCCCGACTTACCGGAGGTAGTAGCGGGGGCGTACATTTGCTTGGAATAATCCTCTCTCTTTAGTGTTAGGGTGATGTGAAAGTGAATAGGAAAATGGTGATGTGTTTGAATTGATGGAAATGGTCCCTTTTGCACTTGCAGCAAGCCAAGCGGTAACAATGTGTCACGGAGTGGCCCCGCGGACACATTGAGGTGAATGCTCGGACCGATTTTCCGCCCGTATCGGTGGAGGTGTGGTGGCAGAGGTGGTAGTGCCGGCGATCCTCCCACAACGATCTATGGCTTCATTGGGCAGTCTTGAGGTGCTGTTTAGCGACTCATCCACCCACCGGCCCATGCTCTGCCCGATGTTATCGAGGCCACAGGGTGTTTGGAAGAGGTGGTTGGAAGTACCCTCCCGTCTGTACACAAAACCACACTTGAATTTGTTCCCCTCGCCTGCCCTGCCCTTCTCTCCCTTCTGCCGTCAATGTTACTGCTGCTGCTGCTCTTTGCAGTGATGCGAATACTTACTGTTGAAACCAGCAGCTAGCAGCTCTTCTCAACTGCGTTCGTGTCAATAATGAATTGCCGTTGTTGTTTGCCATTGTTTAAATGAGGACTAATCATGCCCAGCACAAGCCTATTTTTTTATTGAAGACACTTGTCGTCTCATCAACCACATGTGGTGATTTCTTTCACAGTCTTGGCGTCCCTAAGTTACAGAAAGCAATGAGGGAATGAATTTGCGTTTTTTAGTTAATATAAAGCAGAAAGGGCGGATTTGCTTTGGAAATAATAAAACGCGGACTCGGCATCATTGGTAGGGAGAGAGAGAATTTCGAGGGGAAAGCAGGGAAATAGTCAATTCATGCAATCTTGCGAATAATATTGCAGTTCTCCATACAAATCATTGTCGCATCAGAAATACTGGCATCAGCAGCGACAGGAGCACCACTGAACTGCAAAGCTAGGCGTCTAAACACAACAAACGTCGACTGCATTGTCAAAAAAGTGATTCTTCATCGATGCTTGCTCAGTAATTTGCTGTGAATCAAATGCAAATTTGCCAACGTCAAAGCCGCTTTTGGACTTTACTCGAGATGTCGGTTGAGAGGGGACGTATTCCAAACAAACAAGTCAACGAAGGGTCAGACAAGTGGGGACAGTTTATTAAATGCGGAAGTTGACTGTGCGAACTCGTATCTTATCAGTGGCAGCGGGGGCAAGCGCAGGCCCTGTGTGATGACGAGAGGACCTCAGGACAACATCAGCAGTTGGTTTCAGCTTTCACCAATGCATCAGCATTTAATTTGCCCAACATATAAACATTTGACTAGCTTGTTACAGGAGAGTATTTTACTTGAAATAACATTTGGATTTGACACCACGATGAATGCTTCACAAAACCTTGTGCACTCAGTCTTACAATGTTTCCTGAAGTGGAACGTCCACTTACTCGGAGATGTTGTGCCTACCAATGGAGCAAGGAAAGTGTCGCATTTATAGTTATTTGATGATGTTGATGGAGGGAGTGAATGCTCACTTACGCGAGGACGTAGTAGCTGCTAACATAAAATAAAAAAAAGAAGACATCACATTTGAATGTTGAGTAGCTTGCCCTCTCTTTCTAACCGAGCTGTTAGGCATTAAAACGAATCTGCTTAAAGTGTTTGCACGGAGCCAATGTAGCGCTGTCCATCCACACTTGATTAAGCAGTTGTTTCAGGCCACTTCTGATGGCTTTGGTAGCAAAAACGAGTGGTTTTATTAGGATCAAGCAAAGTGAATGTTAAAACGGAGAGGCAACACCGCCTCCGTGCGTGTAGCATTCGCCAAATGCGAGCAATTCACCTTCCTCTTTCCAGTCGCCTAAACTTTGCAACACGGTCTACACGAAAGCAAATAAGGACATGGGATGCATTCTAGGCTAGTGAAATCCGCTTGTTCTGTTGTAGGTGGTGCTTGAAAGAATCACTTTGCACCTAAACTTACCCCTGCATTCTGCCACTTCCGGTGAAGTTCCTAAAGGCAACATTGTGCTTCTTACTAAACAGTAGTCCCAGTTTGCCAGACCTCTATTCAAGGATCGTGCGTCCACACTCAACAGGAGAGTTTTGTCCAACCTTAGCACAAATTATGATTTACTGCCGAATGCTTGGCACAATTGCTGACGTTTGATAATGCCGCTCACTGCTTTGTGTATAATCCATTAACACTGACAAGAATGATGTTCCAGACAGTCAAACAAAGTTGTCATAGTGCCCATCAGGTCGTGTGGTAAAGTGCCCATGAAAAACTCGCAAATTTGTTGTTGCGCGTTTCTCCAATTCTACTGCAAAATTAAATGTTTGCACTGGGGCTTAGCAAAGAGGTCGGTTAGAGATGTCCGGAACCGACTTGATGGCTCTTAAACTCCCCTATCAAACACACAAACAAATAAAACACTGAGTGCTTCAAGCGCTTTGAACTCACCGCACATCGTCTCCTTGTTAGAGTAAATAAAACAATTTATTTAGAATACACAAGTTTCTTCACCCCATTTTCACCTCTGATGTAATGAATTACTTCTGTTCGTACTTGAATAACCTACTGAATAGTCCACATTATATCTCACATTGTTGCAGCAAAAGTGACGTCACCAATTAAGTATTTTGTCTCTTGAAATGAACTAACAATGCGTGAAGTGTACATGAGAAGATGAATATAGGCATGCTTTCGCCTTCGTAGCATGGACTGCCCTAAGCGTCGCCTTTGAATATGCACTTGCCATCATTAAACGACATTAGCTCCTTCGATGTTAAAGTCGATATCTGCGTCACCTAAAATGCCTAACGATTGCAAGGATTGGCGATGACTGTGCTGGAATTATTCACATCTACCAAAACTACTTGATAATACTTGGAGGGTGCATTCAGAGACACCTACTTCATTCATTCAGGAGCTTTATGCGCGCATAATCGAATCCTTACACTTACCAAGTCTTTATGGGACCGATGGTTCATTGAGTCCGATTGCCCCGCTGGTCTTCCCACTACTCGAGATCCCCATAGCGCAGGGCTTTGGTCGTCTTTAAGGAAGAAATATGTGTTTCACCCACTTTCCGCTTTCATAATACACTGGCTTGAGATGAGAACCATAAACTGAAAAGCAAATGAAAACATCAAGTGACCAAGAAATGATAGTGGTGCTGTAAGTGCATACCCATGCCAGTATGCCACACAGAAAAGGATTGTGATCGCTTCCTACGTGATCTGTCTCTGGTCCCCAAGAAATGTCCAGTACGTATTAATAATCGGCCTATCTTGATGCCACCAATTTGATTGGAGTCTTTCTAATGCTTTAGCTGCCAAACCAATTATGCTGCTTCGTAGTGGTCGCGCATTGTTTGATTGCAACCGGATGAAGAATTAGCTTATCGAAGCGCATGCATCGAGAAACGCACTTGCAAAGTGAAAAATTACTTCCAGCTAACTTTGGCTAGCATTGCATCAAGCAATTCCATTCTCCTTCATTTCAAGCGTTAGTATTGGGAGTTTCGTGCATTAAGACTAAAGACGTCAGTAATGCATGGCTTAAAATGCTAATTCTCATGCCTGTACACCTAGGTGGCGATTGGCCGGTTGCACCACTTCTTCTTCTTGCTTATTGACAGACGCAGAGCAATTTGTGCCACTGGCTTGTAGTCATTTCATTGGTTTGTTGTTTCCACTGGCTCAGAGCATGCAAAATTATGGCATCTGAGACGCCCTTAGCATAGTTGGCGGCTATTTTATTATTTTGTGAACAATGATTTTGCTTGACAAAACGTCGTCGCACATTAAGCTTCTTCTTCTTACAATGGAGAGTTGAACAAGGAAGGGCTTGTGTCATTAAATTTACTGCCAAAAGGAAATGTGCATCAATATGAAGAATACGTCTAGAGCAATAAAGATTTATCAAAATGGTACTGGTAAATTGGGTTGGCATACGACTTCTTCTAAGTGAATGAAATGCTAAAATTTGCAGACGTCATATGTGGTCCTGCTCATGGTGTACGGTTGGGAACTATATTCGCTTGCTGACGGGCAAAATACCATTGCAGTTTGGTGGATCAACGAGCAAGGCATAGTAGAGGTGCCATGCCTGGTGCTGTTTTCATTGTCAATGTCCTTTCGGATTTTGGCAACACCATCCTCCTACTTGAAATGAAATTGGGAGTGCGACTGATTGACGCAAACTTCAGTCTCGTTCAGGTGCCGCAAAAGCAAGCACTGATTGTGAAGTATTAGCTTACAGCTTAACATTGACCGTGTGAAATACATTTTCCAACACTGTAGAGGATGTAAAGTGTAACGTGTCTAAAATGCTCATCAGTACAGTTTTGCGCTATTCCATCATTGTGTTGATAACGGCTTCACCCGTCCAGACACACCCACACACTAACCCCTATTCGCATCGCACATTCACATCTCGGACTTCAAAGAAATTCTTTGCAGTCCAACGGCTTGTAGAGCTTGTGTCATCGTACCCACTGTCAATAGAAATGTGTGGCAACACAAAGAACACGCTGAATCACACAGTCGGTGGTGAGGTAAGGCGTGTCGTGACGAGTAACCCTCGCATTGAGTGAGTGAGCTCGGGATATGTCCTAAAAGCATCAATGCAAAAGAACGACAAAGTCATGTTGGCCTTCTCGACAGAT
Source organism: Taenia hydatigena (assembly GCA_036345935.2). Lineage (NCBI taxonomy): Eukaryota > Metazoa > Platyhelminthes > Cestoda > Cyclophyllidea > Taeniidae > Taenia > Taenia hydatigena. The sequence goes on along the minus strand of JADWOT020000002.1, from coordinate 18,705,537 downwards.
AGAGCCTTGTAAGGCATGTGCTTGACTGGCGTTGATGCCAGCATTGCTCATCGCAAGTCGACTAAGGGCAGCAAATCACCCTCCTGACAAGTCACTTTGTTTGTGGTAAAGAAACGTGTTGTCTATAAAGACGAGGCTCATCGCATGGATACCTACAACACATACAAATTACCGGTGAGCCTTATAATTGATTTCATTTGGGCAAAAGTAGAGGTGAGAGAATGGCGAATGAGGTGGTGGTATACGACTTGTGAAATGACAGCCTTCCTAGCACTCACAGCGGGCACAATGCAGTGTTATGTTAAACAAGAATTTTGAAATGGCATGAAAAATTAAGATAATGCTGTGGAAATGAAGAGGGTTTCATTGCCTAGGAAGGTTGCTTGAACCGCTAGGTGTGGTTTTGGGTGCAGTAGGCAACGCACATCCCGAGAATCCACTCATTACTCCCCACAAGATAATTAACTCAATGAATCATTTATCTCCAATGGCAATTTTCTCGTTGTACACTATGCTTATCGTCGATGCAATCAGATGTCGTCTACGCATTTGCACAACACCCACTGAAGAGAGTGGGTGAATCACCTCGACTACGTGACTGGCGGGTTGCGATGAATGTTTAACTGAGCGTTGGGCCTTGCAGCTTTGGCTCAGAACTTGTGTAATTGTAACCCGTCTAGGCTATCTACCCGCGCAGTGGTTCAGAGGCCAGTTAAGTTCAATTAAATTTTTTTAAATGAATGAAGTCACCAACATGGATGCGCGGGACTGTGTGCCAGTATTATTTATGTTACTACACGATTTCTTAGAGAGTTGGTGCAATGACACAGGCTCTACTTCGTTCAACGCTGCCACTGCACCACAATGAACTTCCTTGAAGACCAAACTATTTTTGGATGTGCGTTTAAAATAAGAATAAGGCTAGGAAGCCATGGTGTCTAAGTAGACGGGATCGCTAGCAATAAAGCAATAATAGAGAAGTCAAGTTGTAGTCATTTCGATGGCATAATCACATTTTCTAAAGCATTGGGAACCTGTTTCTTACATACAAAAAACCAGAAAGTGTAGTTTACAAATTGATCATTAGAAGGTGGCAGAAAGTGTTTTGTGTTTGTCAGTAAGGAAGAAGGAAGTCGACCCATTGACTACTTGCTGTCTTTACATGGGATTGAATGGGCTGAGTTAATTCGAAGGAGGCAGTTAGTCCCTACGATATGAGAGTACTGCGTGACTTCACCATCACACATAGTCTCAACTCACGCGTTCTACTAAATTATCTAGTTCAGTGGCAAAAAAATTTCCACCTCTGATATTTAGAATGCAGGAAAAAGGCGAACTCGATATAAAATTGGTCAAAGTTCGCCGGGAATGGCCAAAGTGTATCGAGGGACGTTTAATTCTAAGGCAGTCTCAAACACAAATCCTTTCCATTAGATATTTCACCCTTGCCAGTGAATTTCTCAGAGTCTGCCAAGTCACCACCAACTTGCAATGAGATGTTGCACGGTGCAGTGTTAGTCAAATCCACAGCTCTGACCTCTGGCTTACACAAAGCACCATCGCTGGTGCGACAACTGAAGCGTGAGAAAGGCTCCAATCAAGTAGGCGAAGTCAACGTAGGACTTATGTAAATGCACACGAGACATCGTTTGGAGCATAGGGGGAAGGGGGGGGACAGATCATGTTAGGAGCGATTGTGATTCTCGTCTGTGTGGCGCATGGCATGGGTATGCATTCACAGCGTCACTTGCATTTCCTCGCCACTTACTGCTTTCATTTGCCCTTCATTTTATGGTTCTCATTTCTAGCTAAGGCATTGTTAATAAGGTTAGAGATGAGGAAGCACACTTTTTCATAAAGGCAACTAAGGTCCAACGTTGTGGGGTTCTCGAGTTGTTGGAAAGCCGAGAGGACCATCAGACGTGATGACATATCGGTACCGTGGTGAATTGGTACGTGCTTAATGAGAGTTTCCGCATGAATTCTCTAACAAGGGGTTATGCGAGATAAGTTTTACAAAGAATGAATTGCATATTTGAAGTGCATCATACTAGCAGCCTCAAGTGCTTGCTATGCATGTAAACAACCACAGCATGACCGTCTCCTACCCTTACAATAATTGTGTTTAGGTGGTGTATGTTTATAATCCATACCCAATGGGAGAAATGCCGATTAAAGACAACAAATGCATCTTCAGAGGTGAGGTTTGGGGCAGTCCTTGTCATCGAAGTAAAGGTACGTCAAACTTTGCTTATTTATGCAAACTTTGCGCATTGCCTTTATCGTCCAAATATGAATATACATTTTAACATAATTTAAGGCGCGAACTGGTCATTTAACAAATAGCCTTTGCCTTGACAATGGCAGACAGGATGCAAATTATTTAAGTAGAGCCTCTTTTACACACGGACGACAAAAAACCTAGTGAATAACCCATGTGCATTCAACACATCGTTGCATCCACCTTGACGAGGAGACACCCCGTTAAGCTGTCACATGAAACACACAAGTGACACGTAAAAGCGAAATGGAAGATTCTTTGCAGGTTTACAAATCGCAAGAGTTTGTAGACTTTATGCCTTAGTTATTGGTCGATTTTAGACAATGTCACCATCACCGTGAAGGATGTGACGAAACAGACGAGGTTTGTTATCTTTGAGGATCCGACTTTTGAGAGTTCGTTTTCAGCAACATATTTTTGTGCCACATTGTAACTTTTCACCACCTGCAAAAGGTACCCAAATGAAGGCTTTATGTTAGCCGAAAATAAGCATTTCAAATTCTGTATTTCGGAGTTTGTGCACTGTTAGACGAGGTCGATCTGAAGACGTCGTTTCCCTTCTCGCGATTTGTCAAGGGACAAGAGTACTCTACCGTCGATTTTGCTGTTCAAGGGGCGAAGAGCAATGCAACGGTAAATCCACTCCTTCAATTATTTTTTTGCTTCATCAGGCCTAATTGTTTTGCACCATCTCAAAAGCTGCATTCATGCTGGCCGCAGGTTTCGTTGATCATGAATGAACGCGACAGCTGTATGTGGAGAGGCATTAAACTCATACAAAACACCACCACCGATTGCAGTGAGTTTAAAGAAGGGAAGCTAAATTATTCATTGTTGTGTTTGGTAAGAGAGCACTGTGGACCTATTTCAGCTAGCTCTCGCTCTCCAAGTAATTACTACCCTTTCAAAGACCATGCTCATATTTACTAAAGCTTGGTGAGCATTTGCTAAGCCTGTGTTAACATTTGGTGCTGCAGTTGACATGGTGAAAAATGCAACCACAAATCTGCGGATTTTCCATGGGACATTCCCTACCCGATCTGGGTTGGAGTACGAAAACTTTGTTTGGATTTCTCAAGCAACATATCTGACAGTGTCCGTGGACTATGCACAAAGTGGTAAGTGTGGAGTAATCACGCACTCACAAGCATAAATTGTCTCCCAATTTTGACGCAAGCAGGTTAAAGACAAAAGCACTTGTAGAGCAGTGTGTGGATGCGAAAATCTGTGAGCAAAGAGGTCCTTAAATCGTTTGGGCGCTAAATGCTAAGCATTGTAAATTAAACTTTAGGAACATCACCAGAAGTGGAGGAATGCAATCGTAAGTTTGAGTGCTGCCAAATTTCCATCAAGGGTTAGCATTTAAAGAAGCTGTTGGTAGTTGCACGAAATACATCTCATTTTGTTTCAAATTATTTAAACAAACCATCATGAGCACTAATTGTTGCCAGTTCCATCTTGCAGATTACCAGGAGGCACCAAGTAAGTCGCTTTACTTGGCGAAATGTACAACTAAAATGTTGGGCAAATAACAGAGTCGGTTTCTGTTCCTTCGTTAACCTTCAGTCCGGTCAATCCTTATTTGTTCATTCTACACTAAAGCACTTACATCTAGTGATTTAAACGACCGCGCAAGCTGTCGCAGAGCCACAAATTGGAGTGAGGCAAAAAAACTAAAGCGCATCTCCCTTACCACTGCAGAGTTTGGTTTAAATGCAGTATCGTTCCGTATTTTGTTAGCAACCACAACATCCTTGGGTAAGTGCGCAGTTTGCTCAACGTTTTGACACTATCAAAAGAATTGTAACCGTGTAGAAGCAGTAGGATGATGGCATAAGTGAATGTCCGGTCTATAAAAACCTTCTAAAAATCTGTGGAAATGCTGCTGTCTACCGAGCCTCAAACCAATCGTAGCTTGGGCTAATTAAACATTACTGCGATGTCCTGTTTAAGAGCCTAGTTTACAAGGCATTTAAATGAGGTCTCTTCCACCACTCACTAACAGTCATGACAGCATCGAATAAATCCGCTTTCGAGTTAGAGACTACACTCTCTTGTGTCAAATGTAGCATTGTCATATGTTGAAGCCCAATGCATACAACAATTACCCTGCAGTTTGGAAGTGACCACAACTTCTACTTTAAGCCACGACGTCTTCAGGTAAGTGTACCTTTCAATTCATTTGCTTACACCAACTCACCATTTATTTATGTGTAGCAGAAGCAAGCACTACTGTGCCAAATCAGATGCTATCATAAATAGAATGCGCGTTTTTTTAGTTAGCGCTGCAATAATCCGCAAAATTTGGTGCAGTAGTTGGTCGATAGGACGGCGCTTCATAGGCAAGTTGTTAACTTTTCCATGCCCTCTGCCACGTTACGAGAACCTGGCCTTTTGTCCCATTCCGATCACACAGTACCTAACCAGCCTATCCACACCGACGCTGGTTGGCTGAGGATTCTCACCATCTATGACCCGCCTAATTGCACTACATAAATTTTTCAAATGCATGCACAAATTAAAAAAGCAGGCACCATCCTGTTAAATCTTATTATCGCATAAGTAAAATGATACGGCATACAAATTATTTCAATTAGTAACAGTGTGGTTTGGCATGTTGGGCAAACGTATAGACTATAGCCAAGTGAAATCAAGATGAGTTCATACAAGTTACAGGTGCCTACTGCCTTTGCCATCCTGTTGATTTCTTTGCATCACACAGGGCCTGTGCTAACCCACAGCGTCGGTGGTAAGTCAACAATTGTCGCGTTCAATGGGCCGCACTTCATAAACTCGCCCCACTTGTCGTGCTCCTCTTCATCTGCTTGGTTGTCTAGCATACGTTCCCTCCCCACCCCATTACCCCAAGTGCCGAAGTTAAATCACTTTGGTATTTATCAAGCTGAAATCACGCTAAACGAGCATCCAAATTCTCTGACCAAACCTTCTTTTAGAACTCACTCCTCGCAAATTCTAAAGCATACGACCGCTGCTTATAACAGCTCATTTAGCCCATACTGTTAACATTATTGTGTTCGGATGCCCAATTTTGCATTTCAGCCATGTTCTTGGTGCTGTTAATGCAAATATTATGGATGAAGGAGCGCGTCGACAGGGCATTACAGTAAACTTTGGCGGACCTTATGAAACCACGCCTTTCTGTTCTCTCCTTGCATACCTGTAACCCTTTCTCCAGTGATAAAGCTCCCATTCATTACTGTGGTTAATTGAACTTGCATTCATGTTTCATTATGTTGCCGAGTGAAATATAATCAAAGTCCAGCCTTACTTGGAATGTCTAGGGAACATTGTGACACAATTTAGCATGCGTAAAGGCGACTCCTATTTTGCTTAAGCAATTGGGTGACAAGAGCATAACCACCTTCTATCATTCGAAGGACATTACGCGTCGCGCCTCTCTCCCTCATCATCTTCACGCAAGTCGAATCCACTCTTAACCACACTGAGTGGAGTTAAATTTCGGTTAATTATCCTGGTTGAAAAATCTATTATCGGACAAAAAATCCTTCTAGTTTGAACAACTGGTTGATAGTTGTGCGAAAGGTAACCAACAACGACAATCAGTTGCTGTAGCAAAAGTAGTGGAGTATACTTAACAGCCTTGACGAAAGCTCAGACATCAAAACTTTGTAATCTTTTGTTTTACTAAAGCTCACTTGACAACTTGAAGAACTCTTGCATTGCTGACTCTTTATTCTCGCCACGGTAATTATGTTTCACCGTTAAAAACGGTTCATTTATCGGGACTTCAGTAACACTAGCTGTCAACGTCCCATTAGGTGCATGCACTTGCCACTCCAACGCGCAAGCAACGATTTTGTTGACACATTCAAGGAAGCACCGTGGAACACAGTCGGGGTCTCTAATATGCACCTGAGAATGTTTCACAAGAATTTCTATGTGGCTGCGTTACTCTGGTTACGAATGAAGCTGAGGTCCGCACATCTGATGAAGTAAGAAGCACAAAGAAACCGGCCCTGATTAAGTGTCAGGTTAGTGCTCACAACAATAACATTGCGGTACAATTATGTTTGTGTGATTGTAATGTTAAGTAGTTCACGAGGCAATCATACACATTCCTTTTCAATAATGCCAACCTTCCATTTCGCATACAGCACAGGTTGTCACCTTGTTGACATCTATTCCGCCATACTACTTTAACACTTCGAATCAGCTAATTCAGTAACAACACTTCTCCATGAACTCTTAAGAAGTGCAATTTAAAGGCGTATAACGGGCACTTAGCTGGAGGATTTCAAAATTATTCTCATCAAGGTGAATTGTTCTGCTGCATTCATCTCGATTAACGCTAAGTAGACAACTGATTGAAAGGTAGTAGTTGGTATCAATTAGGATTTCAATGAAAACAAGATGACTTTGAAATGTCGCTTATATAATTATGGTTGCTAACATACCATTGGCATTTCTGAAGTTTGCAAAAGTGATTTTCTTATTAATTCTACAGTGCGGCAGTATTGGAATGATGCAGGAAAGAATGAGGGGTTGAAGTGAGAGAAGGAGATGAATGCACATACATTACTCCAAATTTCTACAAGATTTATGTCTTCTGACCGTTCCGGCCTTTTGACGCGCCTAGAAGGGCGAAAGGCTAGGTTGAGTGTTGTGGGGAGATGAATAGGTGGCGACGGAAGAAGGGGATGAGGGAGTGAGAGAGATAAAAGGTGAAGACAAATCAAATAAGGAGAGAATCATTGACAGTGAACGGTGTAGTGGGGATGATGCCAATGCGGAGAAGCATGGCAAGCAGTAGAGAGTGATGAAGAGCATAGGTGAGCATGTTTGGCGATGGAATGTGGGATAACTTCCTCGCAGTTAACGTGTGCAATATCAGTCAATAGCACGTGTCGAGCAGTACCATCTTCAGTCGAAAATCCTTATGAATGATAATGTGAGGTCAGAAAACCTTCCCTTTGTGCTTTTCTACTGCTATAGACATTACATGAGGACGTGAAGGGGAGGCCTATGCAGATGAGGAGACCTCCAATAAAATAGCCCTTACTGAGGTTTCGGCTTTTAGTCCTAACCTGCATGGCATTTAAATACTTCTCCTTCGTCACCACAAGGCGGCCACATTAATTTAAATAAAGGAAGAAGGGGGATTACTGGCGATGAATCGCCCCTCAAATTGTTATGCTCTATTAGGTCTGTCGATCAGCTTTGGTAAGGTTCATTGCTCGAAAGGATTACGTCAAAGCCACTATGGACGAGCTGGGCAAAAGCAGGATTAAAGACCTTTCACCATCTACTAGAATTAAATTGTGAGGTTGACTCTAAGTTTTGACTTGAAATTCGCTTTCGATTAATCAGGTGCATGGACTACTACTTTTAAGATGCTAATTGGTATCACGCTTTGGCTTTCGGATCAAATCTTCCTCGACACTTCTACTGTTTGTAATGTTAATCCTATATCGTGTGCACTGCTAACGTCTTGCCAGCAACACTAACGGCTGCGTTATTGCATGAAGCTTCACCTTCTCCTATTTTCTGGCACAGCAGCGCGAAATTTGCCTTCTACTTTTGCCACTAAAGTCAGAGAACACTTTGACCTCTACGCACATCTCACAGAACCCATTTCCAAGTCCAAGTTGGAGAACTGCTGCAGTCCAGCTTAACTCGTTCTCGTGAAGAACAAAACAGCCATTGATCAGAGAGGCTTCCCTTGCTAATAGACAGTAACAAAAATTAAGGAAGAGTAACAATGGGAAACCTTAACTGCTGGATAAATTGGAATTTCATGGCTTGCATCAAATTAGCGTTAAATGTGAAAGAAATGAAGACTTAATGTGTTTGGAGAGAAAGTGAGATAGACAGTGAAATAAGTAGGATGTGGGGTGATGATGACCAGATAAGTGGGAGGAATTGAAAGAGACCTATAGAGAATTCGAGACCAAGCCAATTAGCCAAAGTCCTTCATTTAGTACAAAATCATCTACAGTCTTTGTGAATAATCATGAAATTGTTACTGTCAAAAGCGAGTAGACGTGTTTTCCTTTAAGATCAATGCTGTAATTCTCAGTCTCTGATGCGAACTCCTAATGCAGGTTGCCGTTCTGTGTAAGAAGACTTATCTACACGTGTTAGAACATCTGCCTTAACTAGCCGACAGCCAGCAGGTTATCAGTCTGTGTGTAGCACGTGTTCTGTGAAGGTATGAGCTGGTCGTCTTACACATCATCATTACAAGTCTGACGTTTGGTGTACTCCGTCGGCGTGGATGTATTAGCATGCTCGCACACGCGTAGACATTCAAAATAAAACAAAGATCCCACCCGCGAGACGTTTATTTGCAATCAAGGAATCGCATAAATAACTGGCTCCACAAAGCTGCAATGGTGTGAATTTCGCCTCTGAGGTAAGTGATTTACACCGCATTACTTTCCTATTCCCTATTTTACAATCTCAACCTCCTCTCCCGTTTCCACGTCCCACACTTGCAACATCATTCATGCTCCACTACAGCAGCATGAGATTGTTTAGTTCGCACGGTAAATGCACTGCTGTATCCTGGTTTTCTAATTCCAGGTGCAACTGTGAATCACTGGGAAGAAATTACTCAGTCATAGGGCCACCGATGAGATGTGATTGTGTACTGCGAGTTTCAGCTAATATTGGTGCAAAATACCACGGTGCTGGCTGTGTGTCGCGCTTAGTGGGAGGGAGAAGGACATGATACCTGCTTTGGGTGATGACCACAGCAGCGGGCTTGAGGCAACTGTGGGTCACTTCAAGGTTGGCACACACAATGATGTTAATTTGTCCGGGGGATCTATTTCTGTACCTACTCACCGCATTCCAACAAAGCAAATAAATTCATTCGGCTAACCCATGGCTTCAGAAATATCAGATTGATATGCGTTTGATCTTCTTATTTTAATTGACATTATCTGGGCTCATAACTTTTAATCATGTTCCGGTCTTAAAGCTAATCAACTTCTTTGCTTCCGACTTCGTAGCATCGCTTCACCACTACTTACCAATCGCATCAGAGGGTAAGAAAGTACCTCGACATTTTAACACGGAGAGTGTGGAAATATTGGGCGTTTGAAAGTGTCATGAAGACCGCTCCCTAGAAAATGACACAAATTCTGCGAGTGATTTTCGAATACTAATCAGTTTAAAGGGTAAATAAGCAAAGAATCCCATTTCTTAATCGCGGTTTGCGTACAGCCCAAAGTGTCAAATTCTATCTGAACTTTGACGTTGACCTACTGGATCTTATATACGCTTCCAGCACATGAACCGCCTTTTCCGATGGGCTCTTCGACGGAGAAGGGTAGGCATGTTTGCAAGACCTGCAGTCAGACAAGCAGACTGACATTTTGGACATTTAAACATACACCGCCAATGCATTGCCGCTGATGACTTCGAATGTGTTTTAGCAGAAAAAATTAACCAAATATTTATGGCCATCAGACAGGACATGCGCCTTCAAATTAAGACTGAAATTATTGTTTGCAAGTCCTTGTGGTTATTTGATACCAGAAAAAGCGGATCAGCATCACTAGCTTAATAGTTCCCCAAAAGTTGTGCAAGGATCGCTCTGCTGGTGCAACCACAAAGAACTGTGCTTTTCGGTTGACGACGTGATTGAGTGGCATAACTGATCTCCGAGAGTGTGGCAATGTGTTGGACCTCTAGCGAGTTATGGGACTGACGACGCCACTAAAGTGCAAATCACACTTCAAAAATTGGACATCAAAAATATCTTCAGTGGAAAATTACACGTTCAGTTCTCCCATAAATATTCAGTAAAAGAAGATTGGTCTCTGTACCCCTGTCCAAAACAGGGTCTAGAAATCGACATCAATTCTTCTTTGAAGTAACACCTTCGCCTATTCGGTCGCGAATTTATTCCAATCTAGCAGCGAGAGCTACTAATTGGGAAAGCCACAGCCAAAGTTCACTTATTACTTATTTTAATGGCATCAGAGTTGGGGGAGGAGAGATTAAGTGATATAAAGTCAAGCATCGTTGGTTCAGTGGAGCCTACACTGACTGTGTGGCCACGGCGAGGCTCTCACCATCCGTCGTTCGTACCTCGTGTGTGTCTGTGTTTCTTATAAAGTTTCCGTCCCACCCCCATTCATATAACGGTCCTGACATCACACAAACTTAAAGCTAGTTTACTACAATTTCTGCCGTAAAACACGTTTTTAGTAAAAAGTGGATTATGAATTTATCTGCCTCGGATGTGGTCGCTCGAAAACCTGCATCCCTAAAAAAAAACGCAAACAATCACGTTCTGCATTTTCCGCCACTTATATGAACAGCGTGGACGGCTTGGTGAAGAGCAACATCGAGCTCAGACCAACTGTTTGAACAAATGAAGAAACTATTCACACTTCATGAACACCGACCAGTTCCAGACAAACTTTGGTAGACTTCCATTCTGTTTTGGTATTCCTTTAAACAACTTACGACCGCTTGCAGTGGATGGTGGTGCAAGTAGGTTTGCTACTAGTGTCGTTCACGAGTTCTGGTGTCACAATAATGCGTTCCATGTATGCGTTTTTGAAGTCATGCGAAATGAGTCTGCTCAAGTGCATCGTGTAAAAATATGCGGAGCTAGTGTGCTACTAAAAATTGAAATAAGCAGGCACGGCATGTGCATTCACAGTAAGAATAGTAAGCCTTGAACATCAGCCTAAAACCAGTGACTCTTAAGTTGACAAAAATTACGCCACAACGGATAATGAGTTGGAATGTGGCATGTCGGAACAGCCAAGCTTACCTGGGATGTCTCTGTCATAGACGATTAATTTAAGGCTTTTCCAGAGGAAAAAAACTCCAAAGACAATAAAATACAGACAAGAAAATAAGGTGTTTATATGTAATTGGGACGTCTTCATTGCTAAAACCAAGGAATGGATAATGTTTCACGTCACCAATATTTTGTTCTCTTTTGAACGGCCTCTGCGGGAAATCTGTAAAAGTTATTTCGGTTGTACAATAAATACCTAAGTCTGCAAACAGAAGTCATTGTGAGTTGGGACATGCAATTTTGCAAGAAGTTTACTGTGGCAGTCACAAGGTCACCGTTGAGTGTTGTGGCATTGAGGAAACGACACATCTTGTCTCCGTAACTAATAAGCATTCAAACTGTTTACTCGGATTATCTCTTCAACACGAGCGTCGATTTTTAGCGGTACTTAAAAGATTTTATTTGATCAAGCAAAATGTCGGCTCTTTCGACAAGGTGAACATTTAACATTGCGTAGAACCATGATGAGTGAAGAATATTGCTTCCACTACTGCATCTACTTAGTTTACTAAAATAAATATTTTATGTGACACTTTAGCTGTGTAACTCTTATGCTGGCAAAAGTGCGTTCTGGTTGTCTCCGCTGCGCCGAGCACTTTGCAACTGCTAGAATGAGTGAGGGCTTATTTGTTCCATCCCACAAGGCTTAACGGGCAAAGTTCGAGGTCATTCTCCCTTTGTTAGATGTCAAATTTGGATTAGCCATTCTCACAATGCTCGAACGTTTAAATCCCTCCTTGCGAAGAATAAAATTGGCCAATGCGAAGTGTACACATTGATAGTAGCAAATGTAAATCAAATGGCATTTCCGATCAGTCGCGATCGATGCTTGTGGCAAGCGACAAGACTGAGGAGAATGGCGTTAACAAATGCCATCTTAAGGAAAGGCATGGCAAGAGAATGTTCACTCTACAGGCATAAAATCCACCCATTGTTACTCATCGGGACATGAAGTACGTCTAATGGAGAGAATGGTGAGTAGCAGATGGAGGCAGATTGTAAGTGTCCTGAGAAACATGGTGAAGCCTTTTAGTGACTAAGGCAACACCTCTTATCCGTCCGATCCTCACACAAAGCATTTACCGAAATGATTTTCTCAAAGAGCTAACCAAAACTGCCTATTAATTAGGTAGCAATTATTCCAAATTGTTATTTTATTGTTTCGCTGACGTTATGAGCAACACTTTTGCTAATTTAATGTCTCGATGAAGCATTCCAACATTAAATAGCAATCATCATATTGTATTATATAAGCGATTGATCAGAGAAGCATCTTTCTAAATAAAGCTATAATTTGGTTAATAGATTGCCAGAATACATTGGAAAATTCAGTTGTGCTTATTAGGAGATCAGAATACAATGTTTTCCCCAATGAAAGTAGTAAAACCTCAACTTTTGACGTGATTATCATGGTTATAACGATGTTTCTATTAGTGCGAAGAAGCAGTAGGCTTAATAGCAAATTTTGTCATTCGGTCCACATGCAGTTAATCTCAATGCGTGGGCAGAATGTGGCCAAGTGACTGCTTACTCGTGGAGACACTTTATAAGATAAGCAAAACTCAAAGGAATTATGAAAGCTAGAAAGTTGTCGTGATAGTTATGCAAAAAGAACTTTCGCTTAGGTGCTATTTTTAGGCAATCACGAGTTTGCATAGGAGGTGCATTTTAATGTTTGAAACAATTAGCAGCGTACAAAGGCCGACGCAAGTGGCGGCAGCAGCGGAAGCAGCAGAGGAATCTAAATGCGTGGTACTTGATGTGCTATTTCCATACTATTAAGCATTCGAGACTGTGAGATAGAATGTAGCTAACATTTTAACACAGGTTTAACTGAACATCAAAGCCAAACGACCGTAGCAAAGTTGCTAGGCGCAGTCCTCCGTATCAAGCCCACGTTCCTCAAGGTGGCTGCCTATGCTCAAGTATCAGTTACATTATGCCTCCATCAGCACGAAGGGCAGTAATAAAGCCTGCGCTCTACTTCGACAAATCAACAAGTTGCAGCAAGTTGCTTACTGATTAACAGGGCATTAGATTGTTCGCAAAAGTAGGAGGATGAAGTGCAATGGCGTTTGTTAGTAGCTTTGACAATTCACGCATTCAAGCGCCTTATGATTACTACTGTTTGGGAGTGTGTGCAATAGCGAGAGCCTTGGTTTACATAAGTGATCCTCGTACAGGTGCGCTACAGATAATCTTAGGACGTAAGTACGTTTGGATTACAAAATATAAGCAAACACCTTGTTTATGTGCTATGGCGCTACCAAAGGCAGGAAGTCCCCACATTCGACACGTTTTGCTTTGTGTTATATGCTAAGTGTGTCTAATTTTTCTCTTATCATCGAGCTGGGAAAGCAAACGAAATAATACTTGTGCCTTCATGCACACGCCATGCAACGGAAGCTTCATTTACACTTCTACTTGGTTGTTAAACTTTTAAAATAACGCTAAATCCGCAGCATTGTTTGACTGACATAATTACTCTGCATGGACCGGTGGCGATTTGATCGTGCAGATGGATGGAAATAGAGACGATGCCAATGAACTTTAGCCCAGGGCGACCGTCATTCCAAAAGAGGCCTCAATGCAGCTGAGTTACGCGTTTGTTCGACATTCCGTATTCAGGTCACGTTTTCGTCATGGGGTCGTCATCAGCGCGTCAGCACGATTGACTCCCTGAGCAATCCAAGGCCCACGTCACTAAATATACACAGCCACATGGAGCTTATACACACCAAATACAACGCCACATCCCAATTTTTATCTAAATTCGCGCTTTTAATTATGCGCAAGCTTTATAATCTTAACAACCACTAAGCATACTGATATTGTCCTTGTGGTAGTGATTGATTATAGTGTCCAAGTCATTCGATGCAAAGCAAAAGTCACTGCAAATGATGTAATGCATTGGTGATAGCATTGCCATCACCAAACGGTGGGATTGTGAACATTGTGTCACCTGCTGGATGTTTTATGCGCTTGATGATGTGTAGCATAAATCTCTTACAACATCTGCAACAAATGCCTCCACATATGTATTGATTTGCACAATATCAATTCCCTCGTCGAGTTTCAGCATTAAATAACAGGCCAAAATGTTTTGATCGAGGAGGAGTGGGTTCACAGGCACACCTAGGTACCTGAACGTACAATATTGAAAAACCATTTCGCCAATGGCAGCTATGGTCCCATTTGGACAGTAGATCTTAGCGTTATAAACAGATTCCATGAGACATAAACAAGTGCCAGATCCGCGTTCTGTGATTTAAGTCACTATCGTCATACGATCACCTTCGACGCCCTTGCGCTAGAGATCACATAAGCATCTAAATCAATTGTTATCGTAAACATACGGAAATAGTAGCCTGACAGCTGTACAGGCACATCTTCACAGCCGCACAAAGCTGTAACACATGGAGTATAAAAGGTGCTTGCAACCCACACTGAGCCACTTTGCGCTTTCGCGTCGTGGATAAGGGTTCTGGAAATCATGTCTCCTCTCTGGGTGTTGTGGCAGCAGCTATCGACAAGGGTCAACCAAAGGATGGAGTTCAGAATGGACCTAGGGACATCCTGAGCCATGGTCTTAAAGACCTTTTGAGGAAATTGGGTAAATTATCTGCTAGCTTGACTTTACATCTCCCCCAATTTTCTAGCTCACCCTTGCAGAGCCACCTACGCTCTATCTCATTGATATGATTGGTCTAAATCCTCATTGCTTATGTTTCGCCGCTGTTTTGTTGCCCAATGCTAGATGCCAAAGTAAATGACTGTGGAGAAGTCACGCAGCCAAAGGACCGTGAAGCGGATGTTATTTTAAATTGCGAGAACCAGCGAGCACTGGTGAAAACCACTTTAGAGCTGACAGAGTGCGTCGCCAAAAGTGTGGAGGAGAACGACATAACACTCATACTGGGCGGCGACTACAGCATCGGGATCGGGTCAATTGCGGGTCACTTGAAGATTTTTCCTAATTCTTTTGTTGTCTGGGTTGACGCACACGCCGACATCAATACTCCTAGCAGCTCTACTTCTCGCCACACTCATGGCATGCCCCTCTCTTTCCTTCTGAACGAAACCAGTAAACTCATTCCACAAACTCAAGGCTTTGAATCCATCAAACCAGTGTAGGTCTGATCTCCTTGCATTACTTACAATTACTTACTTCATTGACGCTCACTCACCCTATGCGCATTGCAGTCTTGAAACCAATCAACTACTCTACATCGGACTTTGGGATGTCGATACACCAGAGCTGTAAGTTTGAACTTTAAGCCAATCGAGTGGAGGAAGGGCAAGCTCACAATTTACTTCTTGCTTTAGGAAGTTCATAAAGGATCTCAATATTCCGTATTTTAATATGGACGATGTGCGAATGATTGGCATTGAGAGTGTCATGAAAATAACTCTCAGGACCATAATGAGGTTTCGGTGAGTGATTGCTGAAAGACATGCATTTTAAAGAGGATAAATAACTAGGATATTAATTTGGAAAACATGTTTGTTTGGCAGTCCTAATTGTCAAATCCACCTGAGCTTCGACATTGACGGGTTGGATCCGAAGTATGCTCCGAGCACAGGAACCCCTGTTCCAGGTGGTCTCTCGTTGCACGAGGGCAAGTACATTTGCAAGACTCTTGGTCAGACAGGTGGGCTTGCAGTTTCGACTTCCATGGTTATGCCTTAACTGCATTGACAGCAGCGACCTTTACTTAACTAAAACAAAGATATTAGAGCAGCTGCTTATGGTACTACTGCAAGAGAAACACCTACATGCTGGAACAGAAGCACACATTTTAAGAATCCTGTTGGTTATTTTTCCTGAGAAACAACAGACCACAATTATTAGCTTATTATTATTCCGAAGGTTGAAGTAGGCTGTGGATTTCATATGGCGGCATGATAACTAGAGACAGTGTAGCGATGTGCTAAACCTGTAGCGTCGTCGGAGTGCTTTGTGGTATATTTACTGCAGCACACGTAAATAATGAGGCTGCAAAGATCTTCATTGGGTCTTTATGCACTTTCTTTACATCAAAGTGAGGATGAAACCACTTTTCTTTGCTGTCTAGGTCTGCTGAAATCGATGGTGGTGGCAGAGGTCAACACGTCGCTTGGCTCAGCTGAAGATGCAAAGACTACTTTGAATTCTGCTCTTGAGATAATCAAAAGTGCTCTGCTTTTAGACTAGAGACCCATTTTCAATCTTAGCTGGTTCGGCCACAACAACTTCCACTATTTACAATTGAGTACAATTTCTCTCTTGCTCCAATAAATTCCTAAGTTCGGATTTTGCTTAGCTCATAAAAGTGTGTACGATGTGTGATGTTTTTCATATGCGCACGTAGGCGAGAAAAAATTTATAATCGGAAGTTGTGCTAGTAATTATAAGGCAAGCTGAACTTGTGGATCTACAGTTCGCAGCCATAACTATAGTCGACCGACTTGACTTGAGTCTATCCGTCGGTGCTGAGACAAAAATCAAATGGCTCGTCAGTAACGTGGTGTTCGATATAGCGGGCTCCACGGGGTAACTCAGGAAGGGCTGCATAAGTTTCATCCCCAATTGAATGTGTGGAGAATTTTTCATAACGTCGTAGCATAAATTAGTCAGGACTGAAGAACTCTGGCTCCTTTGCTGCAACCGATTGTGTTGACCAATAAACGCTGCTAATTGTGTGTACCTCGCACATTTGGAGCAGCATCATACACTCCAGTGCACTTTTATGCAAATTATTAAGGCTCGCTGATACTTTTGCTGTTCAGAATGCATTCAGCAGAGGCTTGTAGTATTGCCTGAGGGCGCACTCATTACGATAGCGGGTTCTCATAGCTACTGGTGATGAGGCAGTGTAACAACTTTGCCAACAATTTATAAGTAGGCGTGAATCCTTTAAGTAAATTTACTTAACACAAATTTAACGCCTTCCAAGACGGCAACTCAATGCGTCAATTCATATGTTTGACTAAAAAATGTCTCAGAGCATATGAATTTGTTTCATCCTAAAGTCCTGGGGGAATCCACGTGGGCTACAAGAAATGTGGACATAGACATTAAACATTCAATAGCAGTAAACTCACTCAACGCTCACTTCTACTTACAAATCACTAATAATTTATGGCTACAATAAGTATTTCATGTTGCGTGCTGCCTTGACTCACAGAAATACATTAGGCTCACTGCAAGGCACTTGGTTGAGCCTATGCTGTCTTCCTCATCGATGGTGAGGTCTGCGCCATTTTAGGAAAGTTCATGTCCTCTTTGCACTGTCAGCGATTGGAGGCGATGACAGGATCGGAGTAACACGTCCATTATTCAGCACAATTGAATGCTTCTTATAAAGCTATAAGTGGTTCGCCTGTATAATAAATATGCCTATTGATTGACAAAACATTAAATTGCACAGGAAGGAAGGATGGTAAGCGCATGTGGCTTATGCACTTTAGCACTGTACTGGCGCATCAGGCAGACTAATTTTTGCAAGCGTGTTCAATGAGAAAGATTTTGGTAAACGTAAATCATTCCTTGTGCAGGCGCGTGGGTGTCAATGGTATGACGAAGTTGTCACCACGCAATGTAAACTAAATGCCCGTTTTGGCAGTAGGGTGCCTCAAAAACAGGAAGCTTCTAAGCTTGACAAATGTGACTAATTATTTTGTGCAGGCAAAGTGTGACCGACTCGAACATTATGCTCACACGAACAAACAAAATTAATAACGGTAGTAGTACATGTGCGCTGTGCGGCTGAATATTCAATTTTAATATCCACTAGCTTCATAGGCTTCTAAAATGTCGTTGATATTGGATACTATTCCACAGATAAATAGGCAAATACGACAATGCAGTTTAGTGGTAAGTTATGCAGTGGCTATTATTTATGCTGGGATTATAGGCTGTCATAATGCCTCAAAATCGGTGGCTCCCCTTCAAGCGTTAAGTAACGTTAAACTCATGTCAGGCGGTACCACGGTCGCTTGGCTTTTATGTCCAGTAAAACCTGTGTTCAAATGCTGGCTGCATTCTATCTCACAGTCTCTATTGCTGAGTAGGATAGAAATAACACGTCAAGTCTCACGCAGTTTGATTGCTCTGCTGCTGCTGCTGTCGCTGGCATCGGCTTTCGTATGCTACCAATTGTTTGAAAACATTAAAATGCACCTCTTATACAAACCCATAAATGTCTGATAAAATTTCCACTTTTTGCTGTAGGACCAAGTGTTTTAGCGTGATTTCGTACCTTGAGCCAGTGAACTGCGATTATTTGTTAAAAGCTTATTAGCGTTTTTATTCCCGCTGATGTTAGCAGAGCACCAAAATATGGTCCTGACACATCACGGCCTATGAGCTATGAGTAGATTCACAATTTTGAACAACATATAGACTTCCATTGAGTTCACTTATTCGCCGATGTCACAAGCAGTTATTTAAACGCCTTCTTGTGTCTTGCTTTCCCAGTTCACCTTCTCATCGAAAGCGCATCGTAGGCAAAGTGCAAACAAGAATGTGCAGTGGGTTTGCTTGCTCTTAGACAGAAATTGTAAAGTTAATGTAGCGTGTGCTGGTAAGAAATTCTTTTGTACTATTACTTAATCAGGTGATTACAAACGTGTAGACATTATCTGTCTTGATAGTTATGGGAAAAGAAGTTTTGCTTAGGTGCTATGAGGCGTCTGGTGAGCACTTGCTTTGACCTGCAAACAAATGGTGCGTTCCACACCCACCATGTGATAGCAAGCGTGGGTAACTGAGAGCTGACTCTTCAGTAACACCGATGGGAGAGGTCCGAAATCTTTTGAGCACCTCCGTCGGTTGTGGGTGAACAAAAGGTGCCACTGCTTCCAGTGTAATTAACTGATTTTCCACTTTGGCAAAAGCGATGAATATTTGAAGGAGTTGTTGATTATCAGTAGATATAAGATGGCAGATTTGGCTTTCAATAGCCAATGCTAAATACCGTCGTGCTCGATTAACTACACAAGCGTAGAAAAGTCCGTTTTTGTGGCTATTATTGGCAACGTACTCACTCTGACTTGATGTACACCTTAAAGGGCTGCGTGGTACATGACTGCTGCTGAAGGATCATCGTAGTCAATTCTCCTTGTCAGACTGAAATCATCACCACAAAACAAGGGTTCCGTTGCTCTCTGTTGGTCTTGTGGATTCCCTATACTCCTCTCACTTTTCTATCACCAAAATATTAATAAGTTACGAAGTTCTGAGGCCATAAAATTTTGAGTTGTAGCTGCTGACGTCATTGCTTTTGTTTCATGACGATGATGTCCATCTAACAACGTGCTTTTCCATGAAAGCCTTGTCGCTACTTCCACAATTCCATGCAACATAAAAATACGCACATTTGTAGAAATCACGAAATAATAACAGATATTTCTTCAATAACTGATGTAAAATCGTGTTAATTCATGGGTATCATTTGTTAGAAGAGGCGAAGCTCAAAATTAACGTTTTCAGACAATCAATAGAGTAGTATGATTTTATGCCTGCTTCACATATTGCATGGCACAGCTTCACTTTGGTTATTGAAGTATACTGCTCAACTGCCCTTTCCACCTGCATCGTCTGCGTTTGTATGCTCAAAGCCGAAGCCGACATTTCACAAAGGCTATCGTAGACTTGTCATGGGTGTGCTAAACCCGTTCCGCATCACCGATCACCAAGCGACTCTACTCCATACTACAAAGGCAGAATCTCATCTCGTAAATCCACTTCTCGTTGTGCGATCTCAAAATCTATGCAGCAGAAAGGGACGGTTGAGTAGACAATAAAAGGTGCCTTGTGTACAACATTCACATGCTGATGACGTCCCAGCTTTTATGTCCCCTCATCTCCTCAACAGAACTGCTTCTCGCATCACAATGACACATTCATGCCATATTTTTAAATCAGCAGTTGAAAGCTCAAAAATATCAGGCAAATGACGAAAAAACCTTACATTCTATGATTATCACTACTGGTCTCCGTATTCGAAGTTAAATCAGTCCAGTCTGTATGAGTCAACCGCTCTCCCAGCCCTTCCTCTGCTAAAGATAAAAAAAATAAAAGAAGCGACCAGATGGTCTTCTTGCTTGTAAGTTGGCTGATTAAAAGGGATAAGGGCACTTAAGTTATCAGTTGGAACTGAAGAAATAGCCCTTTGCAAGTAGCCTCAACCAAATCAGCGTAAATGGTATCGTTGGGTAGTCTCCAACAAGCAAGTTGAATAAGAAACTGAAAGACTAAAGGCAAAGCTCGTCAAATTCGATGGCATTAAGACAAATGAAGGACATTAACTTCATCAACGCAGTGAGCGAATTGCAATCTCTTCTCTCCAGTGTCTGAGTGTTGCATATGGAAGACTGGGTGGAAGAAACTATGGTACATTTTGTGGCACGGAACAGTGCAATAGTGATCATGGAGGGTGAGGCGTTGACAAATTGTAAAATGTGAAAGGGTGAGGTAGGGTATCATCCGTCGCCATCATCTTTGAATGAAGGTGGTAATGTTCGCAAACCTCAATTTTACTGCAATTTGATAGTTTGTCACTGATTTGGTCTGCTGGAACAAGAACTGCGAGAAAGTCGCAAAACGTGACTGCAATGTCCACGGATTACATGGTCAGGATCAGAGCACTTGAGTTCTTTCAAATCTGCCTACTCTGCGCACTGTGATGGCACAAAGTCTGCTATTGCATTCAAAATGTGAAACGAAGGTGATTCCGGTTGGCAGATCTGCAATCCAAAGTCGGCTTGACCTGGACCATGAGTGACGGGATTATCTCACCCAATGTGATGCCATAGTCTGTTTTATCACGGGTTTCGTAAAATGGCCTTTTGCCCGTGCAATCTTCGCGTCTTTGATTGGAAGAAACATTGGGTTTTGTGCTTAAAATTTTTAATTTATGGTAACTATTTGCGCACTAAATATTTATTAAGATCTCAAAGAACACAATGAGTAGGGTCTAATTCTACTGAATTTCAAGCGATCACACCAGGCGTCACATACATGGAGCAACGTGTGCTAGGCTGGAGCTTTACTTTGCAACAGGCCTGCAATTATCTTCCAGTATGCAAGACACGAGTAGTCTTGGCACCCGTATAGCCTCAACCATACAATGGAATGGATTTTGGATAGACTAGACTCCATCAATGCTGTCTAGATATGAGATTTAACACGAAGCATGCCATTGAAGAGCCGGTGCTTTTATGTTAGACGGAAAAAGTGTTTGAATATGTCCACGTGGTCTGTGAAATATCACCGAAGACGTGCGAATGAAAACTAACATTATAATTTTTAGCGAAGCTGAAGTGTAAGATTATTTATTAAATTATGCTTCAAAGGCAGTTGAGGAAGCCTTCCCTTTTTTTCCAACCCTGAGGAGCACTCCACCACTCCTGCGATTCCATTGCGCGGATTGGCAAAGGATAGTTTACCAGCACTTGTAGCACAGAAGATGCGATGAAATAGTGTTTGCCAATTCTGTTTCTGTGCTGAGGTGGCTAAAAATATCCAAAATCCACTCTCTCTTCTTGCACTTTTTACCGCTTAAAGCAACGACTTGGGGCCCTCAATGACCGCCATACAATCTTACATGCATGAGTAGGTGGGTCTATTGTGATTAACTAGAGGTAGCTGATTTGACTGTCAATATTTAAGGTCGCATTTCGAAACCACAACTGTAACTTGGTGCTAAAAGGAATTTAAAATGAGATTGCGATTGCGCAAGCGCATGGCAATTAAAAATGGTTTGCAGTTTTAAAGGGTGTAAATAAGATGCCTATTTAAACACTAAGGTTCGCTTCTTTCAGGTTTTGAGCAATGTCTATCATGGGTGCTATTTATAACTACAGGCGCAAATCTCGTTCCTTGGTGGAAGTACTTTATGAACAAAGTGTCGGATCAGATTTTTATTTTGAATGTAGGCGTCTGGTGGAAAAGTTTACTATTTTGTCACGAAATAGCAACAAAATTAAGCATTTGAATGGTTCCTGTAAAACCCGTCCATTTACGTCTTCCGCTATGAAGGTAACTCCAAAATACCCCAGAATTCGTAAATTATCCATTACGTTGATAGGCCTTTTGCGCTAGTGTCTACTGTTCTATAAGGAGTACCCTTAGAAGGCGGCAATTTTACCCACTAAAGAGAGGAAAGAGAAAATTAATTTATTCCGTTCAACAAAAAACGCTGGAAAACATCTATTTCTTTACAAAATCTTTAGAGATTCTTGGATTGGCAGGCTCTCGTTCAATTGTACCATTTTATGCACAGGGTAATTAACAGTGTATTAAACGAAAGTGAGGAAAACAGAGCCTTTTGAAAAACTTTTGACGCTGTCTGTCGTGACTGGTACAGACGCGTTTTGTAACAATTCATCTGATAGTTAAAATTCTACCGATAAGTTGCTAGTAAATAAGGAAAGCTCACGCATTCTTAACATTGATTTTAGAAATTGTTTTAAATCTTCCGTCTGTCAACGCATATCCGGGCATTTGATGAAACAATTTTATCTCCATCGCCTTGCTTGACATAGAAGTTCGCGTATTCGTGACAAACATAAGAGGTGCAGGTGTCATAGTCTGACGAAAAATTAACAATCCTTGCAAAACATTGCACTCAAAATGAAAGTTTAGGAGTCATTTCGTCCATGTGAGGACCTCACGTCCAAGTGTTTCACTCCCAAAAGATCACGTCTTGACAGGGTTGGTGTGGTAGGCCGATGCTTCGGCCGTTAGCTAGACGAACATTTCAGTTAATGGAGGCTGTGTTTAGGCATTGCAGCATACCTATCGGGCCATGCCCTTCTGCATGGAGGTAAGTATCACATTTTTCCATGCCAGTCTAGCTCATCAAGACATTAGTGAGTAAGCAAGGCACTAAGGTAATTGGCTTGATTTAGAACATTGTTGAATGCACCTTGTTTGATAAATAATCAGTTGGCAATTTTACCCCGTATTAGTCCATAATATTACAGAGCCTAAGTCAGCAGCTAACTCTGAATCCAGTGTGATTTGGAAGAGGGGCTAAGAGAACAGGTAGAGGCGGGGATGATGAGGGCCATTATGAAAGCATAGAGGTCATAAGATGGGCGTATGACTAGGCCAACGTAAGTGGTGAGCCGAAGGCTGACGCGTGGGTGCATGCACATCAGCCACGTGGTCTGTGGGCGCACCATGTTGCAAGCCCTCAGTGCCTTTGTAAAACCCTTTTATTTGGGAGCGTGCAACACCAGATGAATATTTTGTCTATAATATGGCAATATAATAATAATGAGACCAAAATTTTCACAACCAATATTAAATCAACTGCTTTGATCTGGACAGTGTTATAAAAGTTGCCATATCCCCCTTTCGTTTAGTTTTAAAATTCTTTATTTATGAAATTAAGTAAGCTTGCGATGGACATTAAATCCTCAACATTGTTTTAGAAATGCAAGTAAAAGGCGAACAGTACAAAGCTTTCTCATCGAGAATATTGCTACGCATCCACCGCTGTAGTAAGCTGTGCCCCTAGAAACAGCAAAAGCCCTTCATTCTCTATGGTTTCCTATAAAAGTTGTTTTTTTTTTCTCACGGAATCGTCTGATAGTGCAAAGTGTGTGGAAGAAGTTAGCTAAAGTAATAGCATCCGAGGGGCGCATGTAGACTTTGCGACACAAACGATAGGTTTTGGTAATAAGTACAAATTTTAAGGCGACAGCTAATTCTTCATCCAGCTTAAAGTAAGGAAGGAACATTGGGGATGAATTAAGACAAGGAGTGATGAGGATCATTGTGAAAACAGAGATCTTCGGGTGAGGGTGTGACAGAGCCAACGTCGACTCGCGCCATTGGCTAACACTTGAGCGTATGCAGGCTAGCCATGTGGCGGACCACCTTCATGGGTATGCTTGACTGTGGGAAATGAAACGCCAGAAATGGTGCTAAAGCGACTCTTAAAAGCTACAATTAATTCTAATGTTTACATAATTTGCTGGTCTGAAGAGTTTTATGGACAGTCTTGTGCAAAATATCTGTATAAATCTTTATCGGAGTTTTGTTTTGGTTTATTTTTGACAATTCATGTTTTCTTTATGAAGTTTAGTGGATTTGCTCTAACGCACTGGTTAAAAACGCAGACAGAAGGAGTACTGAACAAGTCTTTCTCATTGAGATAAATGAAAAACACCAAGCACCGTTTTAGCATTCTTTGCTTCATTTGCAGCAAGAAAACCTTTCCACCCCAGTCGTCAATTCCTCAAGAACCGCTATTTGCGCACGGTGATGTTTGATGCCATAAAATTGACTTGAATCAGTACTTGAAGTAATGATGCCTGATCACATGGCTGGTGTGCGTACGCCCACGCGTGAGCCAACGGCGCGCGATTTCACGATGGCTCAATCACACGCTCACCTGATGACCCCGATACCCTCACATTAACGCTCATCATCCATCGTTTTCTTTCACCCGCTTCCCTTCGCCTTTGCCTCAGGCTGGATAAAGAGTTAGATGCTGACTTGAATTATGCACTCCTAGCCGATTCGCATGAGTTAGAATTGCCATCTGCTCGCATTGGTTACTTGTGCAAGGTCAATTTAACTCTGGTTATCAACAAATTCATCTAATATGAGGGGATCCAACAGTTCCCTAAAAAAATTCATGAACATATTACCGTGGATCTTCGTTGACGTAAAAATAAGCTGAATTATTACCAGATGGCAGGCTACTTACCCTCGTGCGGCCTGAAGGTTTTGCCTCAAAGTATGAGAACAGCCTCCATGGATTAAATTTGTTCGTAAAACTAGACAAACTACTAGGCAAACTATTATATTCTATTAAGATGTAGTCTTTTGAGAATGAAATACCAAGGCATGAGGTTTTCATGCGATCAAAGCTGTTATGCAGGCGTGAATTTTCATTCAGTAAGGAAAATGCCACCTCATGGCTCGGTAAGAGCAGGACGACAATTTGTAGCTGAATAGGTATGTGCCTGCACTGAATACTGACTTATTTCCAACTATGGCAAGTGACAATTCATCTCATCATTTTTTTCAATGTAAATGCCTAGAAATGTCATGGACTGCTCCATTAAGCCCAAAGTCAATTCCATAACTTAGTTCAATAAAACCCCACTTAATATCGCTAATGTGCTCAATGAACTTATAATTTGGTGCGGCTTCACTATGCCCAAATGCTCAGAAGACTAGTCAGTTCTAGTCGTCTAGTAAATGTCTAGCTCAGAGATCAAAATTGAACACTTAAATTGGATAGAAGCTTAGACCAATGCTCCTTGGCCACTGTTTCCCCATCGTTTCCCACCATGAAAACGACCACAGACAGTGAAATAGACCCATCTACTATGCACCGTGACGAGCTCTTTGACATGTTGGAATTAACAAATTGTGATAGATTGTCCAAAACTAAATGAAGGAAGGAGAGTTATCTTTTGAGTGGATCTACTACCAATTTTGCAATGCCCAAGCCAATGGCTCGGCGTCAGCCACTGCAATCACTGCAAGCGACGGATCTTCATTCACTGATTCCATTACTGCTAACCGACTCACATTCATGGATTTGGTACTCATGTTAACTTCTTTGTAAGTCCACGCAAATTACTCACCCACAATATTGTAGTTGAGGGTAAACGTTATGCTGATAGGGCAGGCATCCTCACCAGACTACCCGGCACACTGGCTCAAACAGCCCAACGATCTAGGAGCTTGCGATTTGCGTGTATGCACACAGCTTGTTTCGTAGGTCAAAAGCGGACCATTCCATTGGCTTACAACACATTTATAAGCACACATGCGTGTGGAGTATAAATGCGAGTTTTTTCTTTGAGAGGGATGTTGCTTCGGATAAGCCTAATCTTATTGGTACCTTCCGTCTTGCATGGAGCTTTCACGCCGCCAACCCGTAATTTACCTCTTTATGCTTCACTCTTTTCTATTGTCACCGACAATCTTGAACATTATCTATTCCGTCTTTTAATCGCAATCCACTGACATTCAGGTGCTCTCACTTTGGGCGGAGAGCAGGTGGGAAAGCAGCAAGAGAAGTGCAGTGGGATACGCAATGATGCGATGTGCAAACTACAAGGGGATTATTGTTGCATTGTTTATCATTTTAGCATTGCACGACACAATGCGGTAAAATTCATCTTACTTCACGCAATAAAGGACAGTGCGAAGCCATAAGAAGCGAAGCGATTTCGTTGCATAGGATTGCATAAATGGGTCGCGAAGCAGACCGATGACCTGAAGTAGGTAAAATGTTGGCTGGTAAAATGCGATGAAGTGAGTCTAACAATCCGGAAGTGAAGGCATACTGTATCAACATGGCTCATTTTCACCACCATGAGTCAACACATTAAGACATGCACTAGGCTGAACAAGCATCAAAACCGGCTGCTTTTACCACAGTCATCATGAAGTTCCCTTCCAAATGCTCGTGAATCTATTTGATATTATAAGAAGCAAGTGAACTCTCAATAATGCCTCTTTTCCTTGCTTTTACAGGACTGGAACCAAGACAGCGAACCCATGCACATTGATATCCTTTTTCACACAATGCGGAATCTGTGCGTTAAAGGGTGTGTGGAATACTGCGTACAGTGCATGCAAAAAATCTACTACAAGCTTTCTAATGAGCAAGTATCAGTTGTGCATGTGCAACGAATTCAGTCATATATGTAATGCAGCTGAGCATGACTGCCACGACTGCATGATCTGTCCGATGAATGGCCACAGAACTACCGCATTTTTTCGCGCAACCGACGTTGCACTCGTTGTGGATGGGAAGCGGTAAAAACCGTCATGAACATCCAAGTTGGATGCGTGTGTATTGCCCATGCAATCAATGTATTTTTAATGCAAGCAAATGCAGGATTGACGAAAGACTCTATGCAGGCGCAAACAATACTTGTATATTGAAAATATTCAGTTTATTTACTGTGTGAAGCTACACTCTGCATTGGAATGACTAGTGGAAACTACTCATGCGGTTAAGGAGGACCAAACCAATGCTATTGATACTTTGAGCACCTCTGCAGTGGGAAAAGCACACAACTGTCATCTGGAGAAGTAGGAGCGGGGTGACAAGTACTACAGTCGAAGGGTGCCTTTGATGTGGAAGAAGAACTAAAGGAACATCCAACAGCTCCCCTCTGGCAAAATCTATACACTGGACTGAATCTGATTAAAGCCTGTCATGGGCTTCAACGACGGACTTTTACATGGGATCAAGGCCTTGGTGCGTTGCCACTTCGCCAAGAAGCTTGAGTGTTGGTTGAGAAACTATAGTTTATCATTGTCGTACGAGGAAATGGCGTGATTAGGAGTGGGTAACTCGTGGCTAACTCAATGCTATTTTCACTTTAGTGGATAAAGGGCTTTATTTGGGTGAAAGGCTGCACGAAAATGAACGAAGTGGTGCCACCCAGAGTGAATTTAAAGGTGCGGAAGCGGTATAGATGAAAAAACGCTGTAATCAAAGGTAGAAATTGCAGCTGACTTAGCCTGCTTGGAGGCGTTGGTGGGAGGGGAATAGGGAGAGGAAATTGCACAATGATATGTTGACTGTCAGGGCTAGGCTCAGAGGACATGAGACTGAATATACTTCGGGAGTGACGATGCACTTGGAAGGAAATGATTACTAACGGCAACTAATTTTTCCAAAAGAAGGTTGTCTCAATGCTTTCAACAGGGCTAATTCTTAAAGCCATTTCGTACATTCATGGCTATAAACAGGTTTGACATGATCTGATTTGTTAAGCTTGTGGTAGTTGGCCGGTTGGTTTGCCAATGACAAAAGGGTTGTGCTGCATGTCAGTGACATTCTAAACAGTTGATAAATCTACACCCTCTTTTCTCTTTGTTTCGCCACGTCCACACTATTCCGTTACGCTGGGCTAAGCTAAGATAACCAGTGCCGCTTAGCCGATTTGCATTAGTTTACTCTACCCTCCTGCAAGTCTTACTTAGTCAACGATGAAAGACAGTAGAGCATTACAATATAGGGACTATCCAAGTAGGCAAATCTTTCCATGTATTCTATATGCGGAAAACTTTTGGATGCAGTGCTCAAACAACCGCATTTGAAAGCTACGCAGACACGATTAATCCTGACCTTTTAAATGTGTGCAAGGGAGCAGATGCGCCTAATGCACTTCAGCTCAATTTGCGTCAAATATTTAGCTGCTTGAGCTTGTCGGGAAAAAGACTCACCTGGCTGCAGAAGTATCCTTGAAATCTGTAGAATTTAAATGTTTGCTTATAACAGGCAACCTGAGCAGCATAACTTCTATCAATATTAGTGGATAGGTATGCTAATGAGGGTTGGGAAGTGAGTAATTAGGCTCTTTATTGATTCATATGCATAATCACGCAAATGTGTTCCTATTGGCCAATCGTACATGGTGAAAAGACCTAAGAATATTCGCCGATATGTTGTCGACTTTTTCCACATAAAACCTTTAGTTCAAGTGGTCAAACACTCACACGCAAACGCCATAGTAGAGTGAGCGGCGGTGGCGAATGCAGCTGGGGTTAATCGCGCTCCCCATGGCTGGTGAGAAGGATCGAATGTGTCTAATGTGCCCCACCTACACATCTGCCTCCACACCACAAATGCAATTAAAACGCAATCGCAACCTCACGCGCTGAAGTAGCTGTGAGTCCAATATTGACGGTATACAAAGCATTTAATATCCAAACAAACAGCGGTTCCATGAGCACACTGTTCCCCTTGCATTTAACCCCAGGAATGGTGACTAGCCAAGATTCCATTGGTACACTCACCATCTACACGCAGTGCATGCATGAAACAACTCTAACACTTTTCGCTATCTATTAGCAAATGGTCAACAATAAGCACTGGCTATTTTACTTTCGAACAATCGGGTAGGTGCCCACGGATAATTCCACTACCCTCGCCCTTTAGTTATTAAACGTTACGAGCTTACTCATTTACATGGCTCTAAAAGCTGTAATCCTCTTACACTCCAAAACACGCTCCATTTACAAATGTCTACGCGAGAGATCTCTTCCACCACCTTAAAATCTTTGTTTTTACTGTCAGAATTAGTATTAACAATCCAGCAATATACCAGCATTGCTTTCACTCAAATAGTGCTGGCAGCCAAGCCATCCTTTTCTCCGATATGTTTAAATTACGAAGACAGCTGGTCAGAAAGGAGTGTGTCGATGTACTGGGCCAACTCTCCATCCTATTTCACCTTAGGTAGAGGCGGATCAGATGCAAGCATGGTGCATCGTGTGGAGTTGATTAAATTCGGCTATACTGCACGGTCAAAACAGACGAATTTTTCGGTCGCTTTGCATTATTGTTAAACCTCAAGGCCCTTTGCTTATGATGTACAAACTCTCAACGTGAAATAAAAACAATAATCTCAAGGAATCATTGCTTCCTTTCCAAAATACAAGTTTGCTAACGTCCGACGTCAACGAACTTCTCAGTAACGGGATCACATGTCTACAGCGCTTACAGGCTGACGCTTTGTCAAATTCAAATAACACAAAAAAGTGGCACAGTTGATGAGACATATCCTACACACCCTAACGTGCTCCGTCTTGCAAAAGTAGATATCTTAAGAACAAAAACATCTCACAAGCTTTGACAACAATTTTCGCAAAAAGCATTTATTACGAATAAAACATATCAAAGGAAACTAACTTCCACCAAACTGACAGACAAAAAGCAATCTTAAAAACGAAACACGAGTAAGTCCATCAATCGTGCCTCTTGCCTGGCTCCGTGACACGAATTAGATAGATGAGAAAATGATATTTATCAGGGCTGTTGATGCTTTTTATTCACACCTGTTGCACATAGCCTGCTTTCACAGCTGACAGTCTTCGCGACCGCGCTTTGGGGTGAAATGTCGACGCTACTGAAATGATGTTCAGTATGAGTTGTCCGGTGCCTAATTTCTCGTTTTCATGCTTCTTACTAATCAAATCTCATCACCTATCGTCTTCAGATGCTGCTACCGATATCCCCGTTCCTCCTAAAATTTGCTTGCATTATCGCATAAAAATGTTTTTGCATTTTTTTGCCTTCTTCATAATTCCATAGAAAATAGGTAATTAGTAGGCATAATGGCCTTTGTATGACTGCGGCAGCTATTAGCAGAGGTATGTCCAAGGATCTCGTGCCACCAGAAGTCAGACATGTAAAGACAATCACAGGATGTGACGCATTACGTGTGCATCCGCTGCAGTTGACAACAGCCATCACCGGTGTTATTTCCCAGGTGTTCGCAAAACAGTGTTACAATGTAAAGTTATGTATTAGCATATGCCTGAGTCTTAACGTCGTAAAAAGAAAAGTGAATCAATAAAGCATGCCTTGAGGTTCACTTAATAACCGAAATTCATCACTTAAATTAAGCGATGAACATCTGGTCTAGGGTTGCTCTTGTTCCATAGAGCCATTGCAAATGCTCATACAATAATCACATTCAACCAGCGTCAATATACAGTGACTTTCCTGAAGAGGAAATCAGTGTTACAATCGGCAGTACAAAGTGGAATGCTAGTAAGCCACGCAGAATCTCTCCTAATGTGCACCGCATGCGCACATCATCTGTCCGCCAATTAATTTTGAAAGCACTATTTCATTACTTGCAGCGAAACCGATCTTAACGCCAGAGGTGATGGCCATTGGCTTGAAATCATCAACATTACATGACAATATCTGCACTACTTTAGCAAGAGACCCATCTCGATGTTCCATGACGAACATCTGTCATCCTGTCAAAGGGCTTTGCTTTAATCTAACAAGGAAGCATTGCATCAAGCTGGGTGACAGTCATGACTGCAGTGGTTAATAAGGCTGAGTTATCAACTACCACCACAATTCGTTGTAAGCTGTTCATTTACGATTACATCCAGTTACATCCTTGTGGGTGAATCCTACTTGATGTGTCAAGCTGAAAAAATACAGATTGACTCCTATGAAATACACTAAACAATCGCCAATCTATGTCGGACATGAATTGATCTCGACATCTAGTGTTTTTTCGGTAAAATGCTGCCAATTTGAAGGTCTAGCCAAATGCCTTACAACAGGTTGTGTTTCGGCCGCTCTCCTTGCCCATAAATAGAAATTCAATTCTGTCTTAGGTGCCTTAAAGCTGATGCACATGGAGAAGCATCAAGCATTAAATTTAGTTAAAAGAGCGTCATTCGATTCTTAAAATAGAATATGACTTCACCACCTTTATTTTGTGAAGACATATTTAATAAAGCACACTTAAATTTGCTGCAAAATTTAAGGCAGACAGTTTCGTCTATGCGTCACTTGGGGCACAGATTCTATCTACTCTAGACATTGCCCTTAAAACTATAAACGATGTGCGAGTTTTATCTAGTGCATTGAGCGAATGCGAAGGGTTCATAAGAGCATTTAGATGAGTGGGATGTACCTTTTAGTGGGGCAATATTGGCTCCAAATATATCGCAAAAAGGAAATGGATTCTCGTAGTTGTAAGCCTCATTATATTTCTAGTCTCATAAGTTGAACATATTTTTAACTCCCAATAGTCCAAGGCAAATGTCTTCAAGTTTGATTTCATCGAAATGCGTTTTGTATATCAACGTTATCTATTAGAGATTAGAGCTGCAAGCATTACAAATGATATCCAAATATGCTGAAGCCTCCTTCTAGGGACGATTATTCGTCCGTTTAGGTGCTTTTAGCCAGCACAAGGGCAAGAGCTGCTCAGAAGTGATGAGCCCTACAAGAACTCAAAACAAAAGAAAAATTCTGTTTACCTTAGAAACAACCTTCATGTTTTTACTGAGCCAAATCACTCTAATATTATAGATGTTAATTTTAACAAAAATTTGGAATGGTATTACTATTAAAACCCTATTTATACGAATCTCTTCTTAAGACGTCATAGCCTCCCAAAGGAAGGAGCATTTGCGAAACAAAAAGCATGCGATTTCTCGGGTCGTTCCAAGTAATTAAAGAAAATCAGTGGTTCGCCTATCTTCTACAAACACCATCTTTCCATCAGTTCCAAAACAAAAATCCGGACCTCAATTATCCGCCTTTAAAAGGACACTAATACCTAGACTACTCGACATGCCTCTTCTCCATGTTGTTTTTAAGAAAATGCTTCTGCCTAAAGCGACTGGCTTGAGGCATAAATTTGCTATATAGCCCTTCATAATCTCTAACAAAGTTCTTTGTACTTAATGCTTCTGTCTCAAAGGAGCAAAAACTCGTGTTGCCGGTAAAGATTTTACCCCATTTATTTAATAAACGTTTAGCCTTTGCGTATAGCCATGCATTACGAAGACAGCTGTGTCTAGAACGTTGGTAACTTCCAAATCATTACCATATTCGGCAAGTCCATCGATTACCAGAAATTACACTAATCATTTCACTTCATGAGCATTTTATCCTCTAGCCTTACCAGCTCAGTCGATAAACTTAGGAGTGCTCACTAACTGTCTTGATCTGAGACAACCAGCACGATTGTTCATCCATGCAGCAGCTGACCAATTGACATGAAATGACACACGCTGAGCATTTTACGATGAAGGCGGAGTCATTAGCGTAGATTTAAGCATGATGCCTCAAACGGATCTGAATCAAATCTCTAGTTAAATTTTTACGTTGGCATTACTGCTGTTTAAGCTAAAATAAGCTTTTATATCGATTTGCACGAATTTTATGCCCACAATTCGATGAGCCTCCCTTTCCTCTATTCTGCTTGTTCCCACAAAACTATTTTCGATTTCTAATATAACTAAAGTGTTTTTTTTGTAATTTCTCCTCAAATTGAACCCATCAATTTTGATGGTTTGCTCAAGGGTTTCCTAAACCTTTGTTGCATGATTAAAACCATCCCATTATCCAGCAAGCTGCACTTATCATTTAAAAACGAGACAGCAGTGAAGAAAATAACGCTGAACAACAGCATGGGTCAAGAAACTTAGCTAGCGTAGTTTTATATACTAGAAGTCCTCTTAATTGCGTTTTTGCATTCAACATTTACAAAGATGTCCTACCGATGCATACAAGATTCGCTAGTAGCGTTTTAAAGTGAACACACATGGTCTTTCCATGTACGACCCTGGGTTCCCTATGCTAAGCATGCTGCTCATAACTAATAAGTGGTCATGGCAAATGCCCAATTACGAGCAAAAATAAGCGGCAGTCAGTCCTAACGAGCACCAGTTCTATTCCCAGGTCTTGATCTTGGGTAATCGTTCCTAAGTTTGGTAAAATAAAAACGGCGTAATTAGTTGTTTCATCAAAGGCATTTGTCAAGTGAACCCATAGGAAAGTGGAAAATTAGGGACGATTGACTTAATTTATGCAATTTGTATAAAAGGTAGGAAATATCCGATTGTAAAAGAGAAAAATTAATTTAAGCATCGTCATGCAAAGTTCAACAGTGCCAGCACAAAGAGTGCTTTTTTATGCTTATGCTGCCGAGTTTGGGACAACGAAGACAATTAGGTAACAAGAAGCGATGTCACCTAGCCTGTGCTAGCACATCTCTACTACCACAATTTTTATTTAGATATCTGACCATACCTTCTTTGTCATCTTTCTTTTTTGTCTCAGTCAACCTTTCGCCCTCCAGTGAAGGTGAACGCCCCAACAGGTTCACAGTCATTATCCGTGCGGTCTTATATCTCAGCGTTACAGCAGAAGAGGCGCGATTTGAAGTGAATACAAGGTTAGAAAGGCAGATCAGGATAGTGTGAGCGCACGCGGTGGTTTTTAGTGTCAACAGGAACCGTGTATGAATGGGATATACCGTCTGCGTCACGCGCCTATAAGGCATTGTGGTGCATTTGTTTATGTGAATAGGAGGGTATAAAGCGCATAGACATTGAGATAAATAATAATGTTGACGTCGTTTCGTGCACCTCTGCGCCGATGGGTGTACAGACATCACTGATATGTGGAGGGACTGACAGGTGATAAAGCTCGACAACATCCAGGTGTTGAATGCAATTGTGGACCGACGTGCTCGAATGTACTCAAGTCTATTAAATTTAGAATCTGATGCAATAAAACACTAGTGCATAGCCCATTGGCGAATGCTTTATAGTCTTGCTTAAATGCCACTTATCAAAAATAAAAATGAGAACCTTTTTTAAAACCTGCCCTAGTATGTTTATAATTAGCTGATAAAAATACAGGACACTCTAAAAATCACCTCAAAGACATTGGAAGGCCATCAAAAGCGGTCAATATCCACATACGACTATGTAACGCTTTGAGTAGGCGCTAGATTTCATGGATGTTTTATTGCATTCACTGTTCAGACTCTTGTTGGAAATATCTCACATCAACCACTGTTAGTTCAAGCTACAATCACAAGAATATTTAACTGACAGCAAACCCATTTGCCTTATGTACATCATTATATGATGCGCGTTGTGTTTTCAAGCCCGATGCCCACCAGCCGCATATTTTCCTTTCTTTTATGTCCAGCATGTTGCTACCTAATCTTTGGAATAAATTGCATTTTACAACAAGATTAATTAAAATTTTACTCGCTTCTCAACTGCGAAATCTGCACATGTTTGAATCTAGAGCATCTTTACTGACCCCAACAGACGGAAGCAGAGAGGAAAGAACTATCCAGCACTCGACGGAATCCTGACGGTACCTCTGTTTCATTAACAGCCTTTCCAGAATGAGTGATACATACTTTTATTCAACTCAGTGACTGTTAGACATGCCTAAGGATTCCAAAGGATCACAAGTCTCCTTTAGGCTGGGGTGTGAGCGCATATAATGGCTGGAAAATTTGGTAGGGGTGTTATAAGTAAGGCAATTGCTTTGGAAGTTATGCTTGCTCTATGTGCTTTATAGCCATGCAGACCTCTGACCCATTTTACTCGTAAAAGATGCACTGTTTTAGCAAAATACACACGTGTTGGTGTTTGCTTTCAACAGCCACTTATGCTTAGTCACCATCATAGCGTTGCGTTAATGCGCATCCGCTTTCGTCTTATAGGGCACGCAGTGGGACGTAATTGCATGAAACTGGCCTATAAGAATTCAAAAGTTAAGTGGATGGTCATCCGTGTTGTTAGTGTGCTGCGAAACGTAGGATTTGACCCAAATCCCCCAGCAAAGATCCTGAAGAAGGTAGCTCATTGTGTTGGAGTTAAATATGTAAATCTCGCTTCTACCAAGTTGGTATGGCGCCATGCTTGGTAAAAGTGCTTTTGAATTTTCACATTGCCATCTCTCAGATTAATAGAATGTTAGACTTGAAATTTAGGCCCGCATAGTTCGCATTTCTGCCTAGAAATTTATTTTATTATACTCAAGCACGCTTGAGGCGACCGAGACTAACAAATTACTGATGACGACACCAATGACGTCGGCCTAGAACTTTCATTCCTTCTGCATACTGGAATAGGGGTTAATTTCAGATATCTAGGCATTTGCTATGTATAGTAATAAAATGAGTGCCACTGCTGCGGAAAATTCTGTGCATATGATGACGCACGTCTGACTTGCATAGTAAATTATCCAACTACTTACTACGGCGTTATTTTGACAGTCATATATGTCTGTTCTAGGCACATACTAATAGAAACGAGAGATAATTTCTCCGCAGCGACTTTGCCCCTTTAAAACCTATTTTACCAGGAGAAGCAACAATGTCATAACTCGATCAAATCTACGCACTTGGTGACAAATGCACGTTTTATTTAATTCATCTTGCTTCTCTGCACAATACCCTTACTCCATCTCTGAAAATTAGATTAAATGACGGCCACTGCATGTAGCAATAACCAAGTTGCTTTTGTCAGTGACTATTTAAACTCTCACCTCCATGTTAACAATTTCACATTCTGCAACGGTCTGCTCAAGGATTCCGACATTATGCTTAAAACACGTAATTTCAGGCCTTTCCAAAAGCCTTTGCTCCCTTGAGCCCATCGGCAATGTATATTCCACTTGAGTATAGCATCTGCTTTATTCCTCGGGGAGCCAAATTTTAGCGGATATCTGCCCTGAATTCAGCAGCTTAGCTATAGACCTTAGCATATAGGAATGTAGGCACCAGAAGCTTAGAGCATTGGTAACTTTGCCAGGCTGATACATTTCAGATAGCGTCCTAATATCGTGGCTAGAAGGAAATCTATTATCAATTGAAGTGGCACCACTCTCGAACCACTTGAAGCAGCAACAACTCCGTTTCTCTACAGGATGCAAAGACCCAGACATACAGTTGTGCAGCATTTAAGTAAAAATAAAGTAGCAAGGAGGACTGGACCCTATATCCCTCACCCTTTGCCACCCTTTGCTTGCCGCAACACATTTCTTATATGGACGAAACTTTGAACAGAGTAAAATTGGCAAGTAAATTTAGTGGCATTGCAGTCAGATGTTATCTCAGTTGCATGAGAACTCGGTTATTAATGCGACTGACCAATGAATGTTCTCGTGCGGCACAGTTTACATCGTAGCGTCCGATGCAAGACGACGACCAAGGAGAACTGCAAAATTGAGAACATGTTTGTAAGGCTCTTCTTGACCAAACCATGCATAAAGAGGGATCTTATTGTCGATACGGGTAGACTTTAAA
The DNA here is from genome assembly GCA_036345935.2 of Taenia hydatigena. Taxonomy (NCBI): domain Eukaryota; kingdom Metazoa; phylum Platyhelminthes; class Cestoda; order Cyclophyllidea; family Taeniidae; genus Taenia; species Taenia hydatigena. Next base: position 18,668,878 of record JADWOT020000002.1, on the reverse strand, counting down.
CTTGATTTTGATCTGATTTAATACCTGAAATCAGGTGGCGTCAGAATAATGCCTTGAATTTCGGTAGTGGCCGAATTTACAAAAACAGACGCTAGATAGAGTGATGAAGGAAGGGAAAGCACCACTGATAAAGGTAGCCTCAAGGCATACCTATAAACCAAGCAGTTCATGGAATAGAGCATATTTTGCGATCCATACTTCATTAGGTGGAATTGTAGTAATTGAAAAGAACCCTTATCTCTTACGCCCTGGCTCTACTTAATAGGCGTCAGCATCATGCATTTTTACTGCGTGACTTGATTGTGGCATTTAAAAATCAATTTACAGGTCATGGAACCTGGATTGTCTGCACCTATCCTGCTGCTTAAGTCAAGATAAGTCTAAGCATCACCAAGCTTTTTTGTTATGTAGCAGTTCTGTAGCAGCTCATAATTGGCTGGCGTGCCTCCCTCGACGCTTGGACTGCGTGAACAAGATCCGGAGAGTGCTCAATTTTAGCACCTTAATCACATGTGTCGATGAGCCTTGTACATAGCTTGTACTTTTTCGCCCCGTCTTAACGCGCTAAACTGTAGTCTTTCAATGCCACCACGAAGGGAAGATTTAAAGAATCTAGGTGTTCACTTGGCTTGTCCTTCCTATTTTGCTTTGCCGTTCTCGCTTTGCCGTGGTCATCCCAGACGTGATCGCTGATGCTATTCAACAATCTATCTCCATTCTTTTAAGATGTGGTGGGCCTTGATTGAATGTCCGTGGAGACCTGTGTCATCGCTGTGAGGAGGTTATTTTGGTGGGGGAAATTAAATCACGTCGAGGGTCAGACGCGAGTAACCATATGTAAGACGTATGTTTGTTTTCGTCAGTTTTGGTTGAATTATTAGAATCCGTCATCAAAAATATGCGAGAAAACACTGCCTGGAACCAATTGTATTTTCACTTCCTAAGTAAACTAAAATATGTACGGGGTCGATCAGAGCGGAACGTTTTTAAATTGCCTTTTGTGCTTTTGTGGTGATGAGCTAGCTACATTCAACTGCAACAGACAGTAATTGAAAACCTCCTTTGTGCACTTTAATTTTAATGCCTTGTATGTTAATTTAGTGACTATATTCCTTATTTGTGTAGAACTTTACGAAAGAAGAACAGCATCTTTAACGTTATTTGGAATCATCACCTCCTCTTGCGTTGAATCCATCTGATCATGGATTGGTAAATCCTTAGTACCTGGCGCTTTTGACATGCGAACGGCTTACTTTTAGGTTAAGCTCTACAAAAAAACTTGCCATTTGGTTGATGTCATGGATTTCAGCCAGTCAGCGCGATGATTTTTCAATGTACCCGACTTAAATGTCGAGAGTTGTAAAGGCACATGAGCTACTAGAATCGGAAAATGGGAGTCTCCTATTCTACTAATGAAATCATTGCTAGTTGCATCAGTAACTCCAGGTATGCTAAAACCGTGTTGATATTCATCTCTCCTCTCTTTGCTACTTGTGTTAAAGGCTAGATAGCTTTCAAAATTGCAGTTTTCTAGGATTGGCCGGAGGAACGAACAGACTGTTGGAGGCCAACAGTTTGCAGAAACTAAAAAAATTGCATATTTTTACAGCTACGATTTGCCTGATTCTTCATCTGAAATTTCAGCCTTTTGGCGAAGTCAAAACTATTGGCGTTCTTTAATAACGTCCTGGAGTACTGAAGCATTTTTACATCACACATCATTTATGCAATGACCGCTGAATTTGATAAAACCTGGTATTTTGGCTACTTCGTCTCAAAAAATCCCTAATGGGTGGCTTTAAATGGTATGATTTAATGCAAACAGTCTGAAGTTCCTTAGCTGAATTGCAGCTAACCACTCGCTTAGAATGCCTGCCTTAGTCCAAAATCCCACTCTAAATTTTCAACATCCTTGGCAGGATATCGCACAACACGATTTGAATAATACGCATTCCTGCCTAACTAACAAGTGTTATTCAATCTTCTTAACCTAAAAGCGACATCAAGAAAACAATGACGACTGATTTGTAAAACACATTAATTAATTTGTGCAGAATTATATGCTTCCTTCCGTATCAATACGTTTGAGCGCTGATACAATTGGCGCTCACTAGATGTGAAGGCCATGCAGTAGTGTGCAGGATGGACTTTCCAATGTTGAAATACTATTCATAAGCTAATTCTCACACAAAATGAATACGGCTTACATACTGATAGCATCTTCAGCTTAAATGCCCACCCTAAACTGCTACAGTAAATCAACAGAGATTCGATGCAAAAATTCTTCCTTTCGGTCAGACTTTACACCTAATACGCATTACTTTTTATCATTTATTGCCTCATAACTCAAGTGACATTTCTACTTGCCTCTATGCAGCGAGCCAAGCACTTGCGAAGATTGAACACAGTGGCCAGGCATGATCCATACATATGCATCCGTCGTGGAAATTTTCGGTTTTCACTATACGGAGAGGAGTTTTTTGAGCACATGATTTTGCGTGTTTTAAGGGTCGCAACAAATCGCTGAGGCAGGCGGACGCTCTGAAAGCACGTACCGCTGATCCCTTTGCCTGCTCTGAACAGCGCCAAGAACAAAACTCCACATTTTTAGCTTACCTGCTGCAAGGCATTAAGTTAAATGAGACGAAGATATACGCTGAATGTTTTTGCTCAGAATACTAGCTATTATCCTCGTATCCCAGAGAAAAGGCATTTTGCCAATGGACTGCTACATCCATATCCGTCTTGTCCATTTTTCAAGCGAAGGATGCTGGGGTCTACCCTTTTCCCATGACTGAGTAAATGCAGTGAAGCAAATTAATGATAGTGCTTTTATTTGAACTGACAATGCTGAGCATCGTTACACCTTTCCGGATAACACATCACCTACGTTGGACGCGTCGAACGTTCACTCAAAAATGAGTTGCCCCTTAATTAGTATGGAATCACTGTTATAACCAGCCTCAAGCCTTTTGGAGATCACGTCGAACATGCCCCAATTCAACAGGTCAAACCAGTTGATAAAGTTCCCCTCATGGCACTTGATGCACCATATTCGCCAATTCATTGGCGTAGCAGCCAAAGGAGAGCTATTGAAGTCACCAAGACTTTGAATAAACTTTGCAAGGCATTCCATCTCACTTGACTTATGCGTCGTCTCATTGGTAAGGACAGCAATAATCAACGCTTGGTGGGTTGCAAGCGAATCCAAGGCAGTGGTTAGGTCGTTCTTAACGAACTGCGAAGGCACCACCAGAAAGATTTTGCAGTCACAGCAGTCATGGCCTTCTTGGTTCTCTGTAAATGCGATTATTTGGATAATGTAATTCATACCTCTTTTAGCATAATCAGTAGTACGCAAGCATCCATGCATGGCATATGTGTGCGTGCATGCTGCTTTTATCCGTAACAAAAGTTCTTCATCTGGCATTATTGTACCCCTTCGACCCGGGAAAAAACAAAAATTCACTGATTTGTAAGCTTTGTCTTGCGGAGAAGATAATGAAAATGATTGGAAGGAGTCAGTTTGAATTTTCTGGTAACGGATGGCTTCCAAAACATTATTAAAAGAAGTAGAGGATGGTTGTGAAAAGAGCACCCGGCATAGATGTTTATCTAGCCATGTCCATTGGTTAATGTACTGAAACAAGGAAGTAGCGAAACGAGGTGTTGAAAGAATCCACTTCCAACATGGAATACCCAGGCCAAGACTTGCCAAATCCGAAACATGAAGATATTCGCAAATTTTTGACGCCAGGTGGGGTGGCAAATCGGTAATTTTGCGTCGTGGGTTGCTTTGCATCTGAAATGTAAAAAGTGTGTCAGCATTGATAACTTAGAAGTCGACTAAATGAAAAATGGTGCAAAGCAGTGGCCAAGTGAATAATTAGGAAAAACGAAAGCCACGGAACACGAAAAAATAAGGAAGTGTTTTTGGGATCCACCATTATTGAGACGTGCAAACACGGGTTGGCCGCGTGACAGAGATTTTGAGATTTAACTAATTCACGCGTACGAGTGGAAAAATCGGATTGACCTTGCCTTTGCGTAAACAAATTGGTCAAATCCGGATGCAGATTATGCTGTCGGCTTGTTCTAAATTTTAGAACATTAAACTGTCAGCGCAGCAAAGCCAATGGCGATTAAGGTCACACGGAACAGTGCACGATTCAGAATGGCGAAGTGGCAGTAGTCGAGACAGCTGCGAAATTGGTGCACTTCCACTTTGGTCGCATCTTCGCTAAGGGCGGTCGGTCATTACGCTTTAGATTATTTGCCGATTAAAAAAGGCTGGCCGACAAAGTGCTCATGAGGTAGTATGATGCGGATTGGCCCTGTAATGCCACAGACAGACCCTACGGTATCGATACCAATGTTGCTGCAAGTTGTCGCTGTGTCTAGGGTGGACTGCATTCCACACTGCTGGACCGGGAAGATTAAGAATGGCACCGTAAATGCTTGAATATTAGACAGGACGATAAGGAGGTTACTAATAAACTGACACTATTAGAATGCCAATTAAAGTCCTCGTCCAAGGCACGAAATCTTCAAATTATAGTGAATCCGTCACATCATCAGTTTATGCTAACGTCAGGAGCCAGAACGCTTAAGCAACAAAATGCGATCAAGTAAAACTCCCAGAAAAATACTCATCATCACTTATTAACGCCTCTTAGGATGCTTTTGGAGAAAGTAGGCAGCAACAAACAAGAAAAGTGTTGCTTTTATCCAAAATAGCCAGAGTAAAGTAAATTACTTTTAAGGATACACTTCTTTATCATCGTTGCATCCTGATTACGTGTCAGTGCATGCAGCTCTTCATGCAGGCCTGCGCCTTAACAACTTAACAGGAAAATTTGACCTATAAGGCGTGCCTTAAGGTTCATTTATTACCTTAAATTAGTCACTCGAAGTGAGCAATGGTTGCCCTTACTCCAAAGAGTCATTATAAGGGTCCGCACAGCAATCGTAATCAACCAGCAACAATGACGTGATAACGTATGAATATAAATGTGCGGTGGCTTTCCTGAAGAGGAGGCCGGTGTGACAATTAACAGTGAAAGGTGGAACGCTATTGAACCAAATGGCCTCCTTTTAAACGTAGTCTGTCTTGCGTTCTTACTTAAACTTCACCATTTGCCCACCAATCAAGTTCAAGTACATTATTTCTTTAATAACAGCCAGAGATGATAGTCACTGGCTTGAATTTGCCAACATTACCTGACGACAATTGTAATACTTTATTTAGGGACCCATCTTGGTTTTCCATGGCAAACATCTGGCATCAATTATTAGTTGGTTGGAACCGAGTCCTGTCAAAGAGCTTTACTTTGATCCAACAAAGGGCACTACATCATGATGGGTGACAATCGTGACTGCAGTGGTTACTAAGGCTGTACAACTCTGAGGTCAAGGGATCGGTGCTAAGTCAGCGCAGCGAACTTCGTGATTGCTGTATCCGGATATGTGGTCTTAGATGTAGTAAGTCCTAAGCGGTGTGCCTACTCACCTTGGTCAAGAACCACTATGCCTAATGGCACCAACTCACAAGATGAGCTACTAAAGTTTGGAACGATCCTGCACTAAAACAACCAGAATGGATGAGCTTACTCCTTAGTCTCGTATAAAGACCCTCCATGTAATTCCCAGAACTAAGTAAGCTACCCTTCTACTTATCTTGCTTGCTTCTTTGCAACTCTTCTTCACTCCTACTAAAACTGGAGGAATTTTAATGCCAATTTTCTCTGAATTTGGGATCTGTCAGTTCGATAGTAAGCAGTTGAGTTTCCTGACACATTGTCTAGCGGGCAGGATTTGTCAAAAGTAAAGGAAGCGACAGTGATAGAGAGGTCATTAGAGAATAACACAGGCCAGAAGGCATAGATAGTGCAGTTTTTATGTCTAAAAGAGCTTTCCATTGTAGTTTTGCATTTGCCATTTACCAAGACCGCCAAAATGGTGCACAGTACCTGTTAAGCGTGCTTTAGATCAAAGATGTATGGGCTTGTCACTCATGATACTCAAGTCCACATACCAAGTATAATGCTTATAATTGATAAGTAGTCGTGGTGGGTGCTCAAACAAAGCGAAAATGAACAGTGAAGTTGGTCTTAACAAACACTAGCTCCTTTTGTCAGCATAAATCTAGGGTAAACTTCACCGCATTTTGTAAAATAAAAGCTGCGAAATAGGTTAAAATTTGGTAAAAGCGTAAAAACTGTACCGCGCTCGTAAGATTTATAAAAAAATATAGAAATGTTTGATAATAAAAGCAAAAGAAGGCAACTTGATCATCACTATTGCAAATTTAACAGAACTTAATACAAAATGGTGCATTATTATGTTTCTTGAGGTTGGGATTTAAAAGAGTGCTAAAATGTGGCGCAATATAATGTGCTCTGCTTCTAAGTTGATATCAGGCTAAGCGTCTTACTTCTAACTATTTGTCAGTTTTCAGCTATTTCTCATAAACAGCACGGCAGCGAAGATGGCACGCATAAGCCATTTAAAATGGGCTGTTTCACAGTGTTGGAGCCACTGCAGGTGATAGTTTTGACTTGTCTGTAGGAAATGAGTGGCACGCGTAGGATAGTTGATCGTTTAATCACATGACGGAGCAAATTTGACTTTATAAGAATGTCTAATGTTGCATTGTTTTCTATTAAAGCCTATGCATATGCTTGCTTGGTGTATAATTGTTAACCACAGCTCAAATGAATAGAGAACTGCTAAAGTGCTTTGCACTGCCCATTATTCCTAAGAAGCTGATATGTAAGATTCTAAATGAGAATAATTCCGCAAAATGATTATTGCTTTTTATGTACCACAAGGTGTCCAAAGTTGGTCTAAAATAGGCAGTGATGCCTGAAAGCATGCCTATGACTAATCGTAGAAGCCAACACAAATATCTCTTCCCTCTACCAAATGTAGTTTTGTAGAAGGAGAAGCGATCATGCTCTTGTTAGAACCGGTGGGGAAAGCTTGAAGTTTTACTACAAACTGACCTGCCCCCAGGTTAAGTAAGGAAACTGCATGGACGTTCTCCAAATTCGTCTGCAAATTGCAAAAATAAATGCTAGGCTCGTAGGAAAATGCAGAATGAGATGGATGATCATCTAATCGTAGAGCATAGCGTGGTTGGCGGAGGATGGCATAGTAAGAGCATTGGTTTCGACCGTCTTTTGGGCATGCGGCGAATCGAGGTCGTTTCATCAGCAAGCTGAGATAACTTGCCTTTACGCCGCTGAACTTCTCAACCACTAAAACGTTTGTATAACTATGACTCCACATGAGAGCAGACCATGGCAAGTTCCTTCTATTTAAGTTCCCTAGCATGCTTCTCGTCATTATGGTTCACTTTTTGATGACATGAAATAAAGTTTAAAACGGGCGTCCTCTCTTTCTTGTCAACGAAGAGGTGGGTTAAGATACCACAACAGATCCAGGTCGGTGTGGGTGATGATATCAGCGTCAATTACGGCCAAACGCAGACCTTAGAGGGCGTAAGCAAGGCACAAAGGCTTTCGGCTATACTTTGGTGTCAAGAATAAATCTAAGGGCCACAGTTGGCAGTTAAGAACCACTCTTTTATGCTCATATCGTAGTTGAAAGAGATGAGGTTTACCAGGGTTGTCACCAGTGTAGCATATTCCACGTTAAGTTCTCCGCCTTCAAACCCATGCCCTTTAAGCAAGAAGATAGACTTAGTATTGACACAAGTTTTAGCTTTCCAACCACTCCTTTACCACGAGGAAATTTGCGATGTCTTCTGTACCACATCCGTGTTTGCTAAACGCCTCTCACTCAAACCAAATTGTGTGGTGCACATTGCTTTCACTCGGGAATGTTGCGCACACTTGTTTAGAGTGTAAGACACAAAATGTTTACAGAAATAAACTTTCTAATGTATTCTGATAACCTATTAACCTACACGTCACTTTATTCAGAAAGTTGCTTCCCTAAACGGGTCACTTTAACATCCAATGTGAAAGCCATTCCATTAGCGAATGCGTTTCGTATAACGCCAGCAAAACAATAAAATATCATTTTGATAGAATCGCTAATTAATTAATAGACAGTTTTAACTGGCTCATTGCGAATGCCATTCCGACAAATACTGGGTGTCACAATCGGAGTGGATAACAGTTATTGCCTTAGCCACTAGAAGGCTACACGGTGTTTCTCCGTCCACTTGCAATTAATTTTCGTCTGCTACTCATCGTTCTGTTCAATGGACACGCTTCTTGTCCCCAGAAGTAACAACGGGCGGATTTTGTGCCCGTGGAGTAAAAATTCTCTTACGATGCCTTTCGCTAAGAAGGTATCTATTACCCCCATTCCCCTTAGTCTTCTCGGCAGCCACAGGCATCGATTACGACTGTTCGGAAATGCTATTCGTTCTACATTCTTAAGGCAGGATTTTAATGTGCGAGTGTTGTGGGAATGGCTAATCCCAATTTGGCACCCAACAAAGAAGGAAAGACTGCGAACGTTGCCTGTTATGCTTTCATTCAATCATTCAATCATTCTAGCAGTTTCAAAATGATCAGGGTATCAATGTCCGGGACGCACTTTTGTTAGCATAAGAGTTGCGCACCTGAAGTGTCACATAAAAGATTTATCGCTGATAAGCTGAGTGGGTACAGTAGTGACAGCTATCTTCTTTACACATCATGGTTCTACGCAAAGGTAAACCCTCAGTCGACAAATGCAACGCTTATATTGATCTATTAAAATCCTTTAAGCACCGCCAAAAAATCGACAACCATGTTGAAGAGAAAATCAGAGTAAACAGTTGGGATGCTTACAAGTTACGGAGACAAGATGCGTCTGTCACAATAAATTTCTTGCAAAATCGCATGTCCTAACTCACAGACTTAGGTGTTTATTACAAAAATCAAATAATTTTTACAGAATTCCACAGGAGACGTTCAAATGCGAAAAAATCTTGTTAGTGTAGAACTTTATTATTTCCTTGGTCTTCAAATTGAAAAAGTCTCAATCGCCTATAAACACCTGATTTTCTTGTTTGTGCTTTAGTATCTTTGGAGCTCTTTGTTCTGGAAAAGCCTCGAATTAATCGCCTTTGTCAGAGACACGTCAGAGGTAAGCTTGACCGCTCCACATGTTACTCTTCTCACTCATTATCCGCAGTGGCATAATTTTTGCCAACTCAAGATTCACTAATTTTGGGTTAATGTTTAGGGCCTACTATTCTTACTGAGAATGCGCTTTTTGCAATAAATACACCAGTCATTGGTTATTGATTACGACACGCCTACTTACTTCAATTTTCAGTAGCACACTAGCTCAGCGCATATTTTACAACAAACACTTGAGTCGATTCATTTATCATGACTCCAAAAATGCCTACATGGAGTGCATTATTGCGAAACCAGAACTCGAGAGTGACATTAGTAGCAAATGTACTGGAACCATCATCCGTTGCAGTCTACCAGAGTTTAGTTACAAATAATTGGTGTGCGCGAAGTGTGAGTAGCTCCTTCATTTGTTCGAACATTCGGCCTGAGCTCAGCGTTGCCCCTCATCAAGTTGTTCACGCCGTTTAAACAAATGGATCCACAAACAAAATGTGGATCTCAGATAAATGGCAAAAAACTACGCAAAACCTACACGTTTCTCAAATCATTGCCTCCTTTCTATTTTGCTTCTCTGGCAAAAGAGGTGACGGACTTTAACTACGCCAATAAAACTTTGCGTATTTGAAACCTCTTCCGGGCAATTCGAAAGAGGATTCTGCTACACTTATGCTCTTTCCTATAGCATTATTTTTAAGTTGTCGTTTATCAATTATGTTTTGCTAAACAATTCCATTGACTCTACAAAAGCGAAACTCTTCCAAGCCTTCTCTTTGAAGTAAGTATGAAGAGATGATCGCAAGAATGCGGCAATTTGTCTATCAAAATGCAGGTAGCGCGGCACTCTATACCTAACCTACATCCAGTCATGTGATAGCAATGGGTTTAGATTTTCAAGCATTAGCTCACCTACAGGCAGTGTTCTTATTTCCTACTGTAAGGATAAACGCTAACCCTATCTTTAAATGCTTCGATGCGAACATTTTACAGTTTGTCAGGTTGTGGATGGCCGAGAGTAAAACCTCCCGGTAAGAAATCGGAAATTCTCATGAACGGATCGTCAAATAGGTCCATCGTTAGTGCATTTAGATGTATTCGGTTGGCACCGAATTCGGCCAGATTAGAAACGCTTTAACTTAGCCGATAAATCTGAGGGCCCATGAGGTTCCAGTGATAGAAGTGGGAAATCGGAGTTCCTCCTACATCGACCGCTTTTGCCACAGTCATTTCCAAACCTTAACACAATACAACATAATCTATCACAACATAATTTATTCCTACAATTTCATTCCATTAGCTAAGAATAGTGTCCAAATAGACTTCAAGATGCACTGCTTTACCTGCATGTCCTACTGGAGATAGCAGTCATTAAGTACTATCATTTACACCGAAGTCTAACAGCTCTGAATGCACGCGCATGTGTAATGCACAGTGAAAGGCAAGCTTCTTATGCATATGCCAATGCGACCCAATTGATTCCAGTCCTATTTTCTCGGTAAGAGTCCAACACAATTTAACTTGGCTACTATAGTTGCTGTGGATCTCCACACCGATCGTCCATTTGAGCAGTGTGCATTAAAGGGTTGAATTAGACAGAGCGTAAGTAGAGACATTACACGCATGCCAAAACTAGCATGATCATAAATGCACGACTCAATCTGAAGAAATCAAACCTCATTCTGCAACTCATTTGTGAGTTGCAACCCATTTCTCCATGGTGTTAAGGCAATCAATTCGGCCTCAGTGCCTACGGTGAAGTGCACCGGTAGTGGAGCAATGTGCTATCTGCTACAAAGTACGCGGATTGCGGACAATCATATCATCTAGATGCCCAGGGCAAATATCATTCTTAACCCTCCAGTGATGGAAGGCCAGAGATTCTACAGTTCGCAGCACATTTTTAAGGCAACGACAAAGTTTTGTAGATAACACATAAGATCTTGCATACTCAGTGCTAGTTTGTGCGAATTTTATTTGTTTAGGTGAGGCGGTAACCTCAGCCTAACTTATTTTGCCTATTTTGCGGGGCGCATCCAATCTTTTATATTAAGCTTCTTCATTGTGGCAAACTTTCTGTGCTTGTCAAGATCCATTACAGAATCTGCCATGCAAATTGCATTGTAACTAGGCGAGCAACGCTGTGGCAAAGGCCTACTCTACGAAGTGCATTTTCTGGTAAATTTCCACGCAGATATTTGTTACAGCTTCTCTTCTGCCAAACTCTCCTTCCAATGCTAGACACAATCATCGCTTGCATCCCCAGTGAGAGTTTAACCATTCTAGTAAAGTACAAAAGCACACCTCAGGGCATAAGCGATATCAGTTGTTGAGAGGCCACTCAAAAGTACATGGGCACGGTGGGGTCGAGGATCTTATGTGCTTTCTTACCGGACTGACGGACACCACTACAGCACTGTAAGTAAACTTTAACCTCGATACTAACATCGCCTATCCAGCATCTTCGTTTACCACATCTATGTCTGCAGACTGACTGTGGTTCATGCTACACGGACTCTTGGGATTAATATGGAATAAATGCAACCTACCTCTCACCTGATACCGAGTGACTTCAACGGGCGTTAGTTATGCTGCATGGACAGCATACAGTATGTCCTTGTAGCTATCTTAAAATGACAGGTGATCATGAGGCCAGTGAAGTGGGATCTCGGTATTGTACTAGATATTGTCAGCTAAGATGAGAAGTAGGGACATTTATTTCCCCTGATTTGTCAGCTAAGCATCCTTTCAGGTGATTTTCTCAATATTCTCTTGTGCAACTTGTCAAAATAACTTCTGTTCTCGATAAACCCATTTAACCATAATTCATGCGACACATTCGTACTTACAGAATTAAATCAGTGAAGACCTTATTTTTGCAGTCTGGTGCAGGCGACCAAAGTCAGAGCAGCAGAGATCGCAAAAGCCAGCGATTTTGCGTAAAAATGGGATTTGCATCAATTATCTTCATGCATTGGCTATCGCAACCTCGTCAGGAGTACATAAGTCGCCCACGAGTCTGACAGGCGCTATCTCCATTTTTCTAGTGCTGCGACGAAATAGTATTTGTCAGCTCCAAAGTCAGCGACTCATCCTGTCAATTTTAGTGCATCCAGAGTGTGTCCTTCCTTTGCTAACTGCAGGTAGGGATGGATATGCACTACTTTCCTGCAGCATAACGCAGCAGCAGAAATAGTTCACTTATCGTTAGGCATGTTTCAAGACAGCTCTGTGGAATCGCATAAGTTAGTGGCATTGAATGAAGTGCTTTCACGAGCCTTCTGTTAGGATTGCGTGATGAGGAATATAATCCGGACGCAATGAAGATCTGAGTTGGTGTGGATTCGTTAACTCTCTGAAAGCGACGATGACCATTTACAACAATCTGCAGGGAAGGATCCTCGCATATGCTGCACGTAGGTGTTGGCCACTGACGACGAAAGATGAGGCATTTGCCCTATGTGATGGTTGTACTTGTCAGCATTACCAACGCGGCACTTAGAGGCTCTGTCGTGGGTGAAATGCTCCAAATGAAGATGTAAACACGAGTGCCTTGCATCTTACCCATCTCTTTTACCCATTAAACCAATCCGAAACGACTTCGCAACGAAGGTTTGCATCCTTCGATCCATTTGTTTGATAGATATTTTAACGCAGATTAGTTAGCGATGAGGAGGAATTTGGAAGCATAAGTAGGAATTAAGTTCACTCATTCTCCCACTCATTTAACCATGTTCTTAGTAGGTATGGAATGCTGGTAAGATGTACAATATGATGACCTTTCGCCTTGTGATTTACAGAACCAATAGTATGTCATCAACAAGGAGGCGCAGCATCTAAGGTTGCATTAACTAATGGTAGAACTAATGGAATATCTTTCCATATTACACACATTTGGTCAAATGAGAATGTACTTATGCCTTTTTTCTTGATGTTGACATCAGTGCACACAGCGTAGCTCTCATGCCTGCAAAGATGAAGGTTTGCGTTTATGCCGAAACCCATTTCCTTGCTCTACTCTAAGCTACTTTTGACTGGATTGCATTTAATGTATTGCCTTAGGAACAGGAAGTTCTGTGCTTTTAGGCCTTTCCTGTAATTGTCAATTCTTCCCTCGTTCAAACTGATGGACAGAGGAGTGTCCAAACACCCAAAAAGCATGCAACACAGATGATGACAATAGAGGCACAAGTCAAAGACCAGAGACCAGGAATACACGGAGCATTAAACTGGTTATAAGCTCCACACCAAATGGAGACATATGATGAAACTATTGTTGCTCTTGCTTAGCTGCAACGGCAAGTAAAGAGACGAGATAACTCAAAGTAGGATCATTTTCTATGAACTACTGCAGTTATGATAAAAATGGTAAATGGCACAAAAAACGTGCGCCTTCTAGCCTTATAGATCAGAAATTATGGTTGAAACCCACAATAATGGCAGTTTGTCATGCAATGGAGATTACGCTCATTATTAAAATTAAATCCGACCACTACCGATGACTGCGGTAGCGTGAGTCTTGTGACAATCTTGATCAGTGTCACAAGTGACCTACTTTTGAGATCAGGATCTCGTCAGAGTTGATCTTCTAGCATAATTCTGGGTAGAATCACTTCACTTGTTGGTGATGCTGAGTCTTCACAAACCTATACTGCTGGTTTGACGTGGACGGCAGGCGCAATCCGTCCAAGCCAACCTAGCTTCAGGTGGTTTGGGCTCTCAACATCCTCCAAATGGTTCTAGGTTTTATGTTAAGTGTTTATGTACTTGGAGCAGAGCAGAGAGTAACTATAACAGCTACTGCAATGCCAAACGCACCATCCGAACGGCCCAAAGAAGCCTGAATCTAATCACTTGACCAGAACCGCCATTAAAGCAGGGACGTTATTGAGCTGCAAATTGACTGTGCATAATAACTAACATCCAAAGAGTTAAGCATATAAGATAACAAAAGAAGTGAAGAAGATGGAGACCAAGGTTAATAAAGGCTATGCCAATCACACTTATGTTGCAAAATGACAGGCTGTGTTGCTATTAGCTTGGAAGCAATGAGCCAAACTAGTGCTTCATTTGTAAATAAACTGCTAAGGTAAGGAAAAGACATGGAATATGAATATGCCTCATACATCCATTGAAGCAGTTGCGTTCACAAAAGCACAAAGTAAACAAAAGGCAAACAATGGCCGCACAAAGTAAAGGCTTTTTACCCTTTGTCGTACCCACCGATCACGGAAGAAATGCATTTAACTTTGGGCACAGAGGTAATTGAGAATAGCTACAGAAGGAGTTATTTCATCCCCGAACTTGCCACAAATTGCACGCAATGTGCTTGATCATTTGCGAAATTGCCTGCAAAATCATGCCTTTTCGCTCTATTTCAAGTTGCAGTTGCTTTGCCACTGCATACTTCAAGTTCCCATTTGGACGTTGGCCTTTGAACTCTAAAGCTCATTCCTGAAACAACTGGAACATTGTTCCAGCAAGTGTAGAGAATAATGCATGGACGCATTTGCCCATCCCAAGCATTAGTACAGCGAGTACGATGCAAACACATAAGAGCATTCGGTGTTTACTTTGCTACAACAGTAGAAAAATAAGCTGCTTCGTCTTCCCTCTTATCCTTTGCACGCTGTCCGGCTGTACCTATCCTTCGATTGAGCATTGCTATCCTCAATGTTGTGAATAAATGCAGGGTAGGGATTCATATGAAATTCGAAAATTACACTGCTTTCGAAGTGATCTCGCTTTAAACAAATCTGGGTTTCCTTTTGCCATAAAATGCTTTAATGTACCCAGCTGCGATGTCTGCAATGGAAGCATCGTTAAAACTTTGTTTGGGAATCGCGGTAGCAGCCTTTTCGTTTAGGCAGTGTGCGATTAGCCACCACCTCTAGTAAAAGGATATTGTGATTCGTTTCAGTTGAGTTTGTCAACCTTGAATCGCATTATCATGCCCGCCAAACTATAGAATGTTTACTCGTTTCAAGTGGAAAGTATTTAACGATTGTCGCACGGTTGCGTTCGCACAGCTTTTTTCACGTCTATTTAACAATAGTCCCATTTTGAACGTTTACACGCCGCTTGAACGGATGATAGCGTGACGCGAGATTATTGGCACAAAAGTTATAATGCGGCAATAACTGAGCATCTGAGAAATAGACATCGAAAATAGGCACCGAAGCGGTGCTTGGCACGACACCTGTGCATGAATAGCGCAGTATTTTGTGTGCTGTTATATAAGCTTGTCAAGTTGAATTCATTGACGTGATGGTTTGATTAGGGAATGTGATTTGGACTAAAAGTGGAGAGTGGGAAATGCGTTTCTTTCACATACCAGAAATGCGCAAGGTCAAGCCTTTCACTTGTAAGAGCTAAAGGACTCATTTATTTGAGACATCTAGTTAATCACTATAATGCAGCGAAATTTCTAATGATTGTTGTTTAATTTATTCCACTGTTGTATAAGCCATGTGCAAGTGGTGCCTGTAGGTTGCAATCAGTTTCTTCTGCGAATTCCAAGGGAATTCAAAGTGCTGCAAGCTCTAATAGGTTAGTCTTTGGGATCCGAACTTTCGAGCATCTTACATGACAACAGCGTCTCGACTTTCCGATCCCTTAAGTAGTCCTCATAAAAAGCACTTCATAGGCATTTTATAATTTGCCGAAAAATCACCATCTTCCTTGAAAAATAGATGAAATTCATTTGTTTAATCTAATAATATGAGCAGCCACATGGTTGGTATTTGCAAAGACTACTGAAGGCATTCATTCTCCATACAGTATCGTCTAGTTTTCCTCCCCTTATACCTGACGAATGTGTGGTGTATAGTCAAGTGGTTGCACTTTCACGGTGACCGACCATGCAGAGAAGATTAGAGCGTTAAGGGTAAGACGTGGTCTGCCTGATTTCCTAACTAGGATCTTAAGATTATTGAGACACGGACCTTATGCACAAGTGTGCAACGAAACCCCACGATGAGTAAGGGATTTTCTCATTTCCATCCGCTTTTAAATTCTTCAACAGTTGCGCATTCCAAAGCATTATTCCAAATGGAATATTGAGTGCAATGGCTTAAAATAAATGGCAAACGCGCCGTTGGAAATGACCCTTCACGGTCACTCGTATGCATTTGGGTTTTGAACCGGTATCTCGATGAGTCGATCTCTCCAATTTTATAAACACTATGAGCGTGGAACACGCTACTCTGTGATTAAGCAGCCTAATAAGGAAACGGACTTGTTTACACTTGTCTCTCGTTGTCAGAATGAAAGGGTAATAGCACCAATGCAACCAAAAATATGGAGCTCATTGAATTGCTCTTCGTAAGCTTCTGCTTAATGTGGTGGTTGCAGATTGGCAATGCTAAATTTGATTGCCAACTTAGCAAAATATGTGCTTAAATGGATTTAAGAAAACTATAAATTGCTCAGCACCATCGACGTAATTGAAAACGTCTGCAAAATCACGGAATCTTATTCCTCTGATCACGGAACCATACGCGTGGAGTTCTATTTGCATAAAACTTTCTGGATTCAAAGCTGACTCCCACTTAATTAGGAAGATAGCATAGTTACTTGCAATGCACCTTCCTAGCGAATGGGTAATAGAAATGCAAGAATTGTTTGTGACGAGTTATTGCAGTCAAGGTTTTGCATTCTGATTTTATATTCGCAATGCCTAAATGCTAATGTGTGTGACTGCCCAAGTTATAGTCACTAATAATGCTGATGATGATTCCACCGATAACACATTGATACGTAACAATGCAACTTACTAGATGAATTTAGAGCGAGATTCACAAGATCAGAATGGGGTACACGGGATTCCTACATAAATGCGTTTGATTTTCGCAATACCTTGGCTCTTGTTTTTGTGAAGCTATTTGAGCTAAGTAGGTTCCTGATTGGTACTTTTGTGTCGATTTAATAACGCTTTTGATACTTTGCAAGATTGATCAAAAAATTTGTTTTTGGCCTCTTTGTGAAGGTCTCAAGCCTATTTGTCCTGATAGCCGTTGTAACTTGTCAACTACCTGAATATGAGGCTCATCTGCGAGCGTGATCATGATGGTATTTTCAGATTCGACATATCCGTATGAGCACACTGCTAATTTGGCTTTAACCCTTGATGCAAGCGAATGGACTCATTTGTTGGCGATTCAGTCTATTTTACAATGAATCCCAATCACAACGTTTCGTGTTTTGCCTTAATTCACTAAGACGTTGTCTATGCAGCTAAAAATAGAGCGACTTATGGAGCAGACCAAAACCGTTACCCACAATTCTGCGAGATTGGGCGAAATCTCACTCTTGTTAATTATTAAAAGCCATCTTTGAAAGAAAGCGCATGTATTTGGAGTAGTAAATTGAGTTATTAGGAGTGCTCCAATAGCCTATGCAGCCAGGTTAGTGGTCATTATGCACAGATGGAAGAACAGGTGTGAATGAATGTACCCAACGTTATTAACCGTCATTTCAAAACTCTTTTTGGAAAGTTCAAGCATGTACCATTAAACCTCCAGACTGCTATCCAACAGTTAATGTCACACATGGAGCTCTTTAAATGTTAATTTCAAATGAATTAGATTGTGCCCTGCAGCCATGTGAGAGCCTTATTTTCCATTAGACGAGACTCACAATATTCAGCGGTCAACCAAAGTAGACTTGCGCAGCTCAAATTCATCCAAATTTACCAGCAGACAAATCTTTTGCATGTTCTGGTGCAGTTTTTCCATCCTGACACACTACTTACCACAAGACTCATTCTGCTTCTCTCATCCTACTTAACACTCCAGTGGCCGTAGCAGTAATGAAGCCGATGTCCTGCCTCCAATCTTGTCTCACACCAAGTCAACTTCTGAGGCGATATACCTTTCCTGCATACAATAGCTATTTTGTTCCCATGAAGACGTGTACTGCATGGAAAAAGATGCCAGCAGTGGCAGACTTCTCTACTTTACGTATTTTAATGCTCTGTGACTCTGAAGCTCCGCTCACTAGCATTCAAAGTTAGCTGCTTAACGTTTTTATGATAACAATTACCTCTGCACGCGAAGACGGTTCCTTTTGTAGTCGCCTTCACGACGATAAAGTTTCTTGAGTCAGAGGATAGCACAAAATTATGCTTTGGATGCGCACTGGTTAAACGCACTTTCTATGAGCTTGCCCAAGAGAAAGTGTGCTTCAAGACAAAGTGTATGATAATAGTTGTGAGCTGAAGTCCTTTGGATTCCTGGAAGGAAATTGTGGTTGAAATTTTATTCGAATTACTCACAACTTTAGTTATGACCCGTAATCTGACAGTGCTTAAAATGGAATTAATTCGTTTGCAAAAGCACTTGATTTAGAATCCCAGGTGAATGCGTTGACAGCAGCTACACGGGACTCGGGATAACTGCCATTCAAAGACAACTACATTGCAGAGCTTGCGAATATGCTTGACTAATACCAGTTACGTAGAGTTGAGAATAGCACATCCATTAATTGTCCTTTAGTGTAGGATTTTATCTGGATAAGTGGATTGACAACTAAGCATGGGAGTGCATACCGTACTTGATTACTCTGACTGCTCAATCCTAGATTATGATTTTGTTAGGACTAATTTACTACCAAACAATCTTATGCCAGATATCAGTCTTGATGCGCATCAGAGAACTGAGAGCGAGAATGAAGTGTCTATCGGCCGAAATCCATTGGAGACTAGTTGGATGCTGCCTAACTGCATACCCAAGATTAAGTTAGTCATTCAAACAAAATGAAGTGCATTATACAATGCATTATTGCAAAACAACGTTATTATTAGAAGTAAAAAATGATCTTAAATGCATTGCCTTCCCCGAAAATCTCTTAGAAATTACCCTCATGGATAAATGCTTTGTTTGAGCGTTTTAGTGGTGACTACAAGCAGTACTGAAATAACCTTAAACGTCTGACTTCTTGCTAAGTGGGGCGCAAACACCGCTTAGGCGACTTAGGCGATAATATGGGTTGTGAAGACACAAAGGCAGATTTTAAGTCTGTTAGAAATATGTGCTAAAATATGAATTGATATGCTCAAGCAGTTGCTTATTTATTCTGCCTGCAATTTATATGTGTTTTCAGGTACGTTTACAATTTTCGGATCCTTCTACTCATTCCCCAAAAAAGTTTGCAATACACAAATCGCTCTAAAATTGTTGCAATCTTCTGCACCCCAGCTACTATTTTCAGCAAAATCTAAACACACGTACCAGCAGCACGGTGTCATTATGCTTTTGATTGGTTTTGTATAAACTGTGGTGAGGATGGCATGGCCCTAAACATTGCATAAGGCAAGGCCGTGTAATGGCATTTAGGGTAAAGGAGAGCTAAGGGGGTAAGTTCAAAAAGAGAGTAAGGAGGATAAATGAGAAATTAACCATCTATGTTTACAGGACGCTGCGCCAAGTGCATTTGAACATGAGATTCATTTAAGAGTGTTAATTATGGTTCCCTTTGCAAGAGCATTAAAAGCACTTTCTTAAGCATCGCCTCATTAAACAGACGAATCACAGCAAATACTGATCGGTTCGCGCCTTTTGCTCTCGGTGGTTTGGTTCGGCAGACCGCGTCAAAAGGTGCCAAGGCTACGACTTCGGAGACCGACACCATACATAAGGGAGATTGTAGCACTCCTTCATTCCTTAATTATCTTCCACTTTAAAGTATATGGAAGCACTTTTCTTGTTGTGACTTGTCAAAGCATTCAAAATTCACACTGCTCTTCACTCCTTCCTTCCCTTTCCAGATCACCTCCAGCACAGTTTTATTCACTACTGCTCACCACATGTCCAACGCCGAGCAGTTGACAAAACAGCTGCTAGCGTGAAGAGACAGACGACTTGCCACATATATAGAGCCTAAGGTGCATAGTAACCATCAGCATATGGGTTTTAATGTTACTTGTACTAAAGTGAAGAGAGAAAACTTTGAGTTATGCAAATCGTGAAACATGCGTTGGTTGCAAAAATGGTCGCGTGCTCAAAGTGATATGCTCTTTACCTGCTATAGTTTGCACACGGAGTCTCTGCCATCCACAGACAGCTAATTTTCAAATTGCAATTCAGTAAATGCACACTTCGTTGAGATTCTAGCCATTCATGCTCTCGCATTTCAGCTTTCGGTCGAGATTTGGATCTTAGTTTATTTTCTTGTTATTCCTTTGGTAGTCATTCCTACAACTGTCTTATTCAGTTGGCAATCGTTGTACAGTGTCCTTACTCATTTAAATGCTGTATTTTAACAAGTCGAGCGTTTAGATTGCCAAAAGAGAAGATACTGCGAGGGACTTTCAATCCACCCTTGTCCAGGACGGATGAAAACTGTACAAATATCTGGAGCAGCTTGTGAAAATCGCGTAAGCACAGGTGACCAAATTCCTTCCTCAACTGCCATCACATTCTTCGCTTTCAACCTTGCGGTTGCCTTATATTGCATCAATGTCTATACACGAGCAGGCGATCTTCATGCCCCTTGATCGCATCTTATGCATTCATCTTTTACAGTTTTTTCCCTTAATAGTCGAGGAGTTTTAGGCATTGCTCCCTAGAATAGATGATTAGTCTGCCTGCCATAAATTTTGTTGCTAAGAGGGCTAGCTAGTGGACAAATTCAAGGATGCACTTGTTTTCTTGCATCTTTCTATAGTGAATCAGGCTCGCGCTAGCAGTGTTGGACGTTCAGCCTCTCCTCATTTATCAATAAGTTACACTTGCAAATCTTTATTATATTTCTAACTTCTACTTGATCTCATTCAGTAATGTTTATCACCACTTATTGATTTGTGGACTTGTAAAATCAAAAAGTCTTTTAAGATGTAATCCTTTTATTAATCTTATGCTGCTTCAAAATTTTCCAACTTAGACAAGGTCCTAATGTCTATTCTTGTGATTGTTGCCAATGTGATCTGAAGTGGAACGGATGCCGTAGGGGCGAAGAACCCGTAAAGAGTCTGTTGCAATGACTTCTCAAGAATTCACACAATAATAATCAGGCCCTTTAATGGAACAATGGACGAATGGAATCTTAGCTGATGAAGTAGAGGCGAAAGGTCAATCCACAGTAGATGTGGTTCCATCACACTTAACCCGCACATTCTGCAATTGATACGCATTTTACCAGACAAAAAAGCTGTGCATGCCAAGACCGATTCCAGTTGTGCTCGCAGCTGGTTTCTTAAGTACTTGCTTAGCATTTTTGAAGTGATTTGTTCGGCAGTACAATACCGCACAACACCACCTCATTGCATCCAACTTTGGAGCAATCTCTGCTAACCTCAATCTATTGCAGTGTGTTTGCTTCAATTCCCTTTAGTGGTTATTAATCACAAGACGGCCAAACGTTTCAGTACAAATTGTTATAATGGCGATCCCTCTCTTCCTCCCTGTTTCTGAGGTAAATCAGCCTAATTAGGAAATAATCATACTCTGATGAAGTTCGTATTAAGGGCTGCACACTGGGTGGAATAGCTATGAAATCCAATTCTGTGCATGAAATTAAGTTGTCAAAGAGGTTGCCGGTTCGAGTTGCCTTGGTTATACAAACAAATAATTAATCCGCATTTGTTGACTGTCATAAATAACCAAGAAACCCGAACCTTTCCTTGTTCTCATCTCACAGGTTGGGTAACTTGCAGCCAAACGTAGACTATGACTGTGAAGATCAGGCGGACAAAATACAATAAAAAAAATAACCGAGCAACTGAGGGGATGTAGACGAAAACAAATAATGAGAAATAAGATTGGGTTTGAAACCTACCATTTGCGTAAGACACTAGCACACACTGATGGCGTGCCGGATGTGCCGAAGTTTAAATGCATCGTGACTTGAAGGCGTCTTTGATCGACGTCACCTTGATGTTGCCTCATTAATTCTCTTTTGCTCAACCCGAGATTTTACGCATCTACGATACTTGTCTGACTCTCCTTCGTATGACAGCAAGGAATGCAATTAAACAGCATAGGCACTCATAACTCTCTGTGCGCATTCTCAACTTGCGGCAGCATTGGCATCAGTAGTGTTACTCTTTATACTGCTAAAAGCCGCTAAGTTAATAAGACAAAAGGATATTACTTTGGCAGTCCCCGCATAAATGCAGTCGTCATTTTACTTGCACCACTCAAGAGGGACCCAGGTTAATTTAAGCATTGAGCTGCCATAATTAACATCGTCACCAGCATTCTTTGGAATTGTTGATAAAGTTGGACTAATACAGACTAGCTTTAATCCACTCACACATTTTTCAATCCCAAAAATGTTGGTCTACTGAGCACCAACATCTGTTAGGCGCTCAATGTCGCTCCGGTTGTTGAAACATGGCGAAGGTGTGAAAATGTATGTTTCAAAAATTTATGACACAAAACGTCTGATAGTTGGCATCCGCGCATAGGATCAGGCCTTTCAAGAAATATATTTTATGCCTTGATAGCACAGAATGATCTGCTCATGGGGATAAGGTAAGTGCATTTGATGCATGAAGTAGTAGCAAGTCCAACCAAGTCCTGATTCAATGCTTGGAAGCATATGCATTTAAGTGATGCACATGCCGATGAAGCCGAAATGTAAGTTTTTATAAATTTGTTAGCCCTTGCTGCTTGTTTCTTTTCTCTAGGCTACACCGCATAGGTTTATAATTGAGCTAGGCATGAATGACTTGATCTTTAGGGTTAGTGAAAATCACGGTCGAGATAATTAAGAAGACAAATATCCTTACTCAGTCAACTTTATTTGAACGCATACACTCTTTTAGCCGAATAAGGCGTTGGGCCCAAAGAAGCATTTGACTGACAATTTTGAACATCTGTGGTGGTGTCAGTACCGTCACAGTGAAGATTACACTTTTCCAAAGTGTAACCACAACCGAGACGCGCATGCCTGCTAATCACTTTTAATAAAGCGTTGGGGCATGCTAAAAGCCGTAAGACGAATTTATGTGGAAGCAAAATGCTGCTTTTCCTGCAAATGGACTGACTTCGGGGACTGTCATTTCGGCGTCATTTTGGATCCGTTTTGTCGCATTAAACATCTTTATAAAGTTACCCTAGCAATTTACAGAGAAGATTCTTAGTGTACATGACCAGTATTAAGTTAGTGAGTAGCTTACGGCATTGGATAGACAAAGAGATGGAGTCTCAAAAAGCATCATCATTTAACACACCAGGAATAAAAAAGGCATGGCCACAATCAACTCCAGTGGCCATTAAATGGAGCAACTCTCCGTGCATTATTCCAAGTCCTCGTCTTATGCACCTCTTGGATGGTTGCGACTTCAGATGGTATGCGGGTTATTCATCAAAGCATCTAGATCAAACTTTCGTCGGAATTGTCACTACTTTTGGCATTTTGTGCACATCACCCACGTGAGCAGTCAGTTTCGTGTTGTTAGGCCCAAATATACTTATCGTGCAAGACTTGTCTTGGAACAAGACCGAGTGGTATACATTCATGCCACTTTCATTTCCTTGCTTTTGCAATATTTCTCCAGTAGTACAAGCTTAAACACCCGACGATTTAGGCTGTTCAATATTGTAGAATAACACAGCTCGAATTGCGCGATGTGATGGATTTTCTTCGTTCCTCTCATTCACCGACAAACTTCAACACTTTTATTAGGGTTGACGATTTGCAGGACACAGCTATTACTTGAATTGGGCACTACAATGAGAATTACGGATGTAATTTAAAAAATAATTTGTCTCTTATACTCCTTACGAATAACGGTGATGCCCAACTTACTAGCCTTTTCCATTATGCTCCACGGTCCGAATCATTGGGCAATTGGGAGGACAAAGGAGAAGTGGATGCCAAATAGAAAACGTTGCAATACTTTTAGATCCGATATATAGTATTTTAATAAAAAACTGGGCATGCCTCAAATATAAGCCCAATGAATTGGTGGATGCACGCCAGCTTAATAAGTGATTGGGACAAACAAACTTGGTAATGGAGGCAGAGCCTGTTAACAGTAGCAATGAACACACTGGGGCAAACAAATTGATAGACGCTTCTTTAGAAAATGCCGGGATGATAAATTACTCGGCATGTCATTCGCAATTACCTCGTTTATCCTCTGTTTGATGCGTTCTATGTCACCAACTAGAACCGAAACACTTGGCAGACGATTTTATTGTCCGTTGGCCTGCAAGATTCCAAACAAAGGAGAACTTAGCAGGCGTCATGGGAGGGCAACATTCAGAATAAACATTACGAATTAAACCAAAGTGCTGACACCAAGGTTAGGCCAACCCAATCTTCCAAAGCACAAGATATTTAAACTTTCGCAGCACTGCCACACAATCAGTCGACGCAAACTACTCTCGCCAATTATGGGTTACAGGTTTGGTTATTTTAGCATTTTTCTGTTGCATCATTTTCAGAATTTGATTGCACCGAATTTTTGTTCTTTGGTTTCTATATCACCAAAGGTGGCAAATTTTCTTCACAATTTAGACTCAAAATGGCTCACAGCCTAAAGTCACTGAACTACTGCTTGAATCGGCACTAAAAATAAGCAAATATGCTGACGCTCCGGACATGGTGAACCCTTGCATGATCATCCCAGATCGAAGATGGTTTCTTTTAGCACTGCATATTTCGTATTATGCATAGCTACATAAAATAATGTAGCCGGTTGGATAAGCATCCTTACCGGCCACTCCTTCCACTAGCTTACTGACTTCTTTACAGAGTGCAAATGAATCCATTAGGTATCAAAAATGTCGAATGGACTCATTTCAGCGCTTCTTATCCACAAATTTTTGGGATCAAGCCTAAACACCACTGTAAATTGACGTCTTTCCACCCTATGTTCCAAACTCTTAAGATTTGGGACATATTTTTAGCACAGTATGAAGTGCTGTGCCACAAAAATACATAATTAAGGCATAAGGCATGTGCAAGAGAACCAGGTGGATTTGACCACACCTAACGCATAATCTATCCACTGAGTTATTTTATGCACCATGAAGAATAATCAAACTGCCAAGTTGAAATCTCTCACACCGCATCATATTATGAATATTACACTCCTCACGCACCCGAAGGTTGATGAGTCAAGTGGCATGCGTTGTGTCGTCGAATTCCTCACTTCCTTTCAAAGTTCTTCACTGACTGTAGTAACAACGAATTGGTGACTGTGGTGTATTAGGTACGATAAGAATAACTTCATCGACTGGTCTGATCTGTTGGGTCATTTATGGCATGACCCCTAAAAGCCTGATAGTATACGACGTTTTCATATCGACCAATAACTGATGGGCACGATTCGAACTTCCCGCTTTTATCGCAAATGATGTGTTTGTTTCTACCTCCGATTTGTTGGAATAGACAATTTAGAGAAAAGTGGTTGAGAAACGGCATGCAATTGCCAGGTTGGCATGACGAAGTCGTGGAGTCCACTAACTTATTTTTTGCAAGGCCATTACAAAAGGTTATTTTTCTATAAATGCCGCTTCTGGAATAAGCAAGCTAAGGGCTTAATAAAAAGATTTTAAAGAAAGCAACGATTTTTTTGGGCAGACAGAATCTTGATACTTGTGGAACTTGAGACTCTTCACAGATATTTTTCAGGCATTCTGATGCAATGCTGAAACAGTGCGAATTAGTTGAACTGCTTGACGTGATGAGGTGCAAGAAATCATAAGGTATAGGGATGTAAATGAGCAATCACTTTGCGGTTCCCAAGGTTGACGGGCAAAATATAACAAAATATTTATTAGAAAATTGATTAGTTCTTCCAACTTATGGGTCTTTGTTCATTTGTTCTTAGAACTTGCGGTAAAAGGAAAGTGGCCATGTCCCACAGAATCGACTTGGAGTAATGCCAAAGCACGTCGCTAGATGAAGTGGTCGTCGCAATATGCGAGAGCTTGAAGGCCCCACATACCAATAAATAAATGAAGCGAACAGGAAAATAAGCAGGAGACTAACATTTACACATAGCGCCTCGCAGCCAAAGATTGCCAAAAGCATTGCTGGACTGTGTGTGCATATCACGTTCAAAGGGCACATAGGATATTCAGTGACACTTTGATTGACATGAGTGCTGTTGACTTCACTCAATGCATGTGTGGCCAATCAACACATCGACATGCGGAATTCATTTGTGTAAAAAGATAACGCTGGATGGGTGGCGAAGCAGCGATCAGACTATCAAACAGACGAGCGAAAAAGAATGACGATTATGCATCATTTTTCAATATGAATGAGGATTAATTTCGTTCCGATTATCCTTTTGTAAGCAACAGTTTTGGTGAGAGAAGTCGTCGATCAAACAATCACCCTAATAAAAATCGCGTAAATCACTTGACAACACCGTTAAAAGTGTAAACTGAAATAACTAGGTGTCTATAGCTCAAGAGGTCCTAATGCTGATCATCATGAAATAGGAGACGTGTGTCGTGGGATTTGCTAACAGAAAGATGGAATACATGAGGCCTTCCATTCACCTCACGTAGAGCTAAGGTCTTGTCCTCAAGTTCCTTAACTGGAAATTGCCGTATCGAGTAGTTGTCAATAGGGCCGCTGCTTCACATAGATCGAATATGCCTTTGTTACATTTAATACCACTCTGTATCTTTTAACCCAGTAGTTTCCTTTGAGGTGAAAAGCGAGTAAAAGGCGGTAAAGTGGCTGCCTGGTGGATACAATGCCAAGAGGTATTTCTTTAGGTAGGAGCTCTGATCCTCTTCACTCATCACGGGAGCCTTGGACTGTGGTTATCAGCAAAGGTGCCCTAGGAGCCGAGGGTCTATGCACGAACTTTGTGCCTTTAAATGCACTTTATAGGAGAGGTAAGACTGCTAAAAGCAACTTTTCTAGTTTCATTAGGGCTGCATCGACTCTCCCTAAACTGAGACAATAAATGTGTCATGAAGCAATCAGCACTCTCATACCAGAGATGGTGGCAGGAAACAGGAAGTGAGCACAAGAACTGCTGCAATCAGGCTGATAATCGCGACAAAACAAAGTTCGTCTACTTTGCGTTTCAAGGAATTTCTCCGATCCAATTTGTAGCACTAAACCTACATCCTAGTAATTAAAACATTCGGTGTTTAGTCAAGCACAATGAAAACTTGTTGTTATATAGCTTAGCAGGCCTATCATTGTAAAATCTTCTCCCATCATCAACACTCATTTTTCGTGCTTCATTAATATGCAGTCACTTTTAATTTTTGCCAACGTATTTATCCGCTATATCTGTAGCGTCTCGAGGCTCCCTCGAGGGCAAAAGAAGGCAGAATGTCAGGGTAGAATACATATATTTTAACGGGCGGAGGAAAATAAGCTGCTGGCATGGCCCGGAGGCCAGCCTACGCAACTAGGGCAATACGGCCACCTCTGTGACCTTGACCGAAACCGGTAGCTCCAACAAACGAAGTACTACAATACCCGCCTACTGACTAGCTAATCCAAATGCAGTGCTAAAAACCAAGCTATTGTTTGGGCCTTGTTCGTTCTAAACACAGGGCTTTAATGTGTCCATTTGTCTTACTGAGCGATGCTTTGAGCAATTAATTGAAATTGATAGTGCGGTGTGCTATATGATATGTTGAGTTTGATAAGAAAAGATATTTTCGCTAATGATGCCGAAATTGTTCGAAATGGCTGGCTAAAAGGTTACTAAGTAATCAGGTTCCTTCTTTAACCATTCTGACAGATGCTCTTTATTCACATATGTTTACTTATTTAATTGTTGTTTTCGTTTATTCATCAAAGCAAACGCAGGTCAAGGTAAAATTACTGCTAAGGCGCTTTATTTTCTAAATGTAATGCCTTATTCGGTGCTTTTGTATTTTGTAAGACGCTTCAAGCGGCTAATTAAGGTTGATCTGACGGTGTGTTGGATGGTTTGTTATTTTAATTCAGATGTATTTCGCTAGCTGAGACATTCTGAATACTTAGTTTTTTATTTTTACACTAATAGGCTTAGATTCAGTTCTCGGTTTTCTGCATAAAGCAAGACCCCAGTAACCATGTAAGCGTAGGTTCAGTTCACCCATGGGTTAGTGTTTGTGTTTGACCCCGAGTTAAAGGGATGGCACCACAGCGACTTGAAAATGTTTGCTTGAAAGACTACAGCTGACTTTTTTGCATTGGGATTAGGTCGTCCAACTTTCCAGACACGTGATGCTCAAGAAAAAGACATTTGGCAACATATGTTAAATGAAAAGCTGCAACAGCATAGGGTAGAAATTGGGGTTTTACTGCAGCCAGTCTTTGTAATACCGTATTAAATAAACCAATAAGGCTGCAGGCAGACTTCCAGACCCCCACCACCTCCACTGCTGGAGGAAGCCAATCTTTTGAGGGAGAGAAATTATTTTGGATGGACTTGCCAGAGCATCCAAGTCGCCATGGATGGATGTCTGCGGCTGTGCATTAACTGCATGAAACTTGAAGTAGTAGCGAGAAGGAATGCTTCCTCGTCGCTCCATAGAAACCACTTGTTAGATCTTTGAGTGGTTACATTTTACGGGCAATACTGAGAATTAACCTTTGAAAACAAAGCAAGCTCAAGCCTTAATAATTCTAATTAATAAGTTCTTGTTAAATTTGTCTTAGCAACATCAATGAGACTCAGTTACTCATTCGAAATGACTTAACCCTCACGTGCGTCTACAGACCACACACAGTCTTCTTCATGCCATGTGATTGGTATGGTTCTGGCACTACCACGGATGCTCAGCATCGATGCGATGAATAGCTTTCCGGAAACAATAGAAGAGATTAAGTGTGCGTGTGCAAAGGATGAAAACCCGTTTGTTATGAAGCACTCTGCAAAAGAAAAGGGTAACGATCGTCTGGGTGATAAGATCATTTGTGGAAAATGTGAATGGCTGATAAAAATAAAGTGTTTTTGCTTCACCCATAGATGGTGTGATATGCTTAAGTGGAGAGTAGTAAAAGCACTCCGCTTTCACCAATATTCCTTGCTACTTCCTCAAAGTCGTGAAGGCCTAGCGAATCTAAGAGATATAAATTTAGCTTTGAATCATGATCTGCGGCTTAGCGAAGGCAGAGCTCTACTAATCGTGAAGGAATTGCTTTGCGTAGATCCCACGAAGTATTCTATAGTTGTCTCTATGGATTTTCGCTATCGTCCAAGCCTAATGCTCATTTCCAAACGTAGTCGAATAAACAGAATCAGTATACCCTGCTGTCTCTACGAGGCTGCGAATGTTACTCTCACTGACCTCCAGGGGAGTACGAATTTAGCTGCAAACTTAGCTCCCACGGAACGCAAATTTTAGTTTTGATCTGCACAATAATGCAGATTTCGCTCTCTCTGAATGCAATTTTGTAGTATTGACACACTCGAGACTGCGAATTTTGCTCTCACCGAATGAAGGATGGAGAGTTAGTTTGATGAGTGAATCCAATAGTGGATGGGCACCAACCTCATGGGCCCAGCGTGAAGAGAGGCAGTCAATCATTCCAACTAACAATTGTTATTACACCATGCTGCGTGCATACATCGCATGGTTCATTCATACACGTCTACACCAAGCCAAAGTACGCCCACCAGTCCACTTTGGCTTCTCATATGCTCACCTAATGACCTCTATACTATCACAGCAATCTCCATCATCACTCACCTACGCAATCCCACTTCTTAATTTCTATGTCAATTCAATTCAGATGCAGCTGCAGTAGGTGACTTGAGGTCTGCACTCGTTGCGGATAAGGAGAAGGTGAAACTGCCAACTGCTCATCCTAGCGACTCGTGATGCGTAAAACTTTTGATGCCGGTTGTTAGCGCTGCCATCCAACAAGCGAATTATTACACCTTCCAGTAAAATCTTGTGTAGGTAGAATAGCCTCACCTTCTGCCTCCATCATTCAGTCAGCTCTAACCTACACACACACACACACAAACTTCGTACGCACCCGTCTTGTTTGCTCGTACGAGGTCTGTGACAAGGACAACCTTTATGTTGTCATCCTCTCCCTGCTTAGAATATTCGCTCACCACCTCGTCCTCTAAAGAGCAAATGCTCATTTAGTTGGCCGCTAAAATCCACTAATTTAACTAAACTGACACACGGCGCAGTGAAGTGGTGGGGTGGGGAAGGAAGTCACTGCATGAGGAACCGGTTTAGATGAGGAAGCGTATTGGACGGAGAAGTTGCATGATCTCTCGAGGCTAAGAGTGCTTGTGAAGCAAATGGGACCTTCACAGTAGAATGACGAGGAAAGTTAGGCCATTTGTACCTTTTTCACCTTGATCCTTCCCTCCCTTTTCTCTCGCCTCCATCTCTCCCTTATTCCAATCAACATAGCATACATCTTATTAACAAACATGAATCTACCAATTTCTTCCTTCATCCGTCCCACCATCCAAATGTCTTTTATTCACTCCCTCCATCATTAACCCATTTTTTGCCCTATTTCCACATTTCTCATCTACTTCTCATTACAATCAATGCATACGCCAGAAACTTGCCTTTAGTATTTCATCAATTACAACAACCTTCTCTCACCATCGACTATGTTTGTTCTTTGGCCCACGCGACTACCGGCGCATCGTGACAAACCTTTGGCAAGACAGAGCGAAAATAATAAGTCTGCGCCACGTCTGCGCTCTCTCAGTGCCGTGGCAATTGCTGGATGTGTTAAGGGTGGACCTGTAGGATGCCGGAAAGAAGCGGATGACTGCCACATATGGTGAAAACTATTGACTTCATGGTGGGTCGTGATGCCTTTTCTTCTCTACTCGCCTCTTTATCTTCTCCTACGCATTCCAAGCACACGTGTCCCTCTTCCACCCTGCCTCCTTTTTTACCATGTTTGTCTTCTTCCACGACCTCTACGTGCACATGTGCTAAGCGAAGGGTACGGCAGCAGCAAGACAGTGCATACTCTTCACTTACCCATTTCTGATTAATCCACTTGACATTCCGGATCATTGTCTATTAGAAGAAGGATCCGGTCTGATGGTAGACGTAGCATTTAGCCGAATGTTGCACATCTGACCACAGGTTATCTGTGGATGTTGTGGACGGTGCAGTAGAGCTTAGCAGAAGGAAAACCTGTGCACAGGTAAATGGAACCATGGAAGAAGTAGTGGAAAAGAGGCATTTGAATGGAAGGAAAGATGACTTAAAAGAGGGTGCATGGATGGATGAATGGATATAAGTAAGAAATGGCAGCGAAATTATGAAGTGAGATGAAGCAGCTGAGTAATGATGGAGAGTGTTATGAAAGCATAGAGGTAGGTAGGTAAAGATGTTAGAAGCCAACTTGGACTCGCGGACGTGCGTGGGCTTGGTGTAGTAATCGCGAAGGCGAAGGGCGCACCTTATGATAAGAGTTCTGCAACTTTTAATGCGCCAGTAATTTTCCTCCAGTCCTTACCACCTACAGCAATCTTCTTTCACCATCGGTCATGAGCTCTTCGCCCACGTACTTATTCGCACAGCGTGGTTAACTTCTGCCAAGCATTAGAAAATGAAGCCTGCATCACACTATTCACAAGATACTCTCCCATAATTTTCGAAACCGAGCATTTCATATTCGGCTTGAATTCCAGCATACATTAAGTCCGTAATCTTTAATCCAGCCATCGATCGGCTACTTGACTTGCCTACATCCTTTTATTCATCAATGAATCCTCTTTTCATTCATCCACCCACTGACCCTTCCAACTATTCATCTACCCACTCCTTCCATTCACCATTCAAATGCCTCTCCTTCACTACCTCTTCGATGCCACCGTTTACTCAAGGACAGGTTTTCCTTTTGCGAACTTTAATGCAATGTGACATCTCCGTGCCTTCTGGGCAATGTGGAAGGAGGCAGTGAAGCATTTTAACCAACAATTGCTGTTTCACCATTCAGCATGCACGCATTACATGGTCTGTGTGCACACGCCTACACTAAGCACACGTACAACCACAAGTTCACGTTGGTTCCTCACACGTT
This sequence comes from Taenia hydatigena, assembly GCA_036345935.2. Lineage (NCBI taxonomy): Eukaryota > Metazoa > Platyhelminthes > Cestoda > Cyclophyllidea > Taeniidae > Taenia > Taenia hydatigena. Next base: position 18,636,845 of record JADWOT020000002.1, on the reverse strand, counting down.
CACCTACTCACCTCTATGCTTTCAAAACAGTCACCATTATTTCGTATCTACTTCGTTCCAATTCTTAGCTTATCTCCGAACTTAATTTGGATGCAGACGTAGCTGGTGACTTGAGGTCTGCATTCATCACTGGATTTCAACAGGTGAAATCCCTAAGTGCTCACTTAATCGACTCGAGATGAGTGGTTTTATTTGGTGTTGGTTATTAGCTTCGTCATCAAACACGCCTATTTTGAATGCTTTGGAAAAGGAACTTTGATAAATGCAGTGCACTCAGTGTGCATTGGTGTGGTAAAAGCATTCTGCTCAATACTGTACAGAAGGCCTAAGTAACAATTAGCTCGATGCCGAGGAAATGCCTCGAGACAAAGGCCTAGTCTTTAAGCGCAGAAATATTTGCGTAGGTCAGTAGATAGAAAAAAGAGGCACCGGGTTACTACACGACGATGTGCCTTCCTCCCACTCGCACTACTCTGTGCGTCGGCAAAGGTGTTTTAAGGTGGTAGATGAATGCACAGTGCTTAGCGAATTGAAGTGTAGCATTCGGCAATCTGCCTCATTGCTAGTGAAAATAAAAGCATACATGGATTTGCATCTCATTAGCCTTGCATGTATAGAGGTACTTTGTGGAATGCGAAAGTAAAAGCAGTCGACCCTCACACGGTGCACATGTCATGACATCCACCAACTCCATGGTTGATGGCAAAGGAGGAGGCCCCATCATTTGGTCACTTCTATGCCTTCACTTGACGCAATTCATTGCCAACTTTGTTGGTGGAGGCGCTTAACTGGAGGTTTGGGAGACTGGTGAATATACTTGACCCACGAGAGAGTTGTGGCGATGGCTGCAGCGCTGTGCATGGAAGTTATTCCGCTGATCAATCGATCAAATTCACGGATACTTTTGAAATGTGCCTCATACAACGCCCACTTGTTGCAACCACCTATTTTTCTTTGATTCCTGACTACTACATTTTGCCATGCACTTGACTACACAAAATGAAACAGGAAAGCTTAATAAGGCACTCATGGACGCCACATTATCCATAGTGACAAGTTAGTAGATGTGCAAGATTTGAAGATGCCATGAAGGGTATGCGGACTTCTAAATGTAGAGTGGGAGGGTGTATCCTTGAAGAAGAATTCTAATCACTTCTGTAAGACAAGTCAATCCTCTTCGTCGAATCTTGCATGCACCACAGCTGGGAGATCTGCGCTGAATCATTTCATCACCGCATCCCCACTTACTTTTGCAAACCCAAAGCTTGAGAGAATTTTTTGCAAGTGCGGGCAAATCACCCACTCACAATATCACCGCTTATGCTAACACAAAGGCAGAAACTGCCATAAGAATTTAAAGCATGACTTTACTTTATGCCAGCAGTCGGTTTGCACCAGAGAAGCCCATCACAATCGATCAAACGACCCAGTGCCGTGTGCGGTTTCACGGTGTGTGTGTGTCAGAGTGCGCCATTTGCTCCTCAGGTCAAGAGTAGACCTTTCCATTGGCTTACATCCCTTCACTGTATGCTCATAGTCACACGCGTGTAAGTTGTCGATACAAGTTCTGTCTTTTTTGGAGGAGAGATGTCTCTTTTGCTCTGCTTCATGCTGCTGGCAACTTCATCCATGCGTGGCGGTTTAACACTGGGAGGAGGTAAGGTACCTTCGCATGCTTTGCTTTCATCAATACGTAAATATAAGCATTTAGCAAATGAGAGTTAATGTAGTAATTATTAATAAATTAGAATATCGGGCAGGCATAACAAGTGATTCTCAACAGATAACTAGCTGCAGAGTGCTAGAAATGACTTATCTACTGTCAATCGTTTGTACTGCATCACTTTGCAGTCAAATCAGCTTGGTTGCACTGAGTAGGCTCCTTCATTCCCTTGCATTGCCTCACACCTTCTGGCGGTTCACCTGATCCACCAGTAAGTTGAAGTAAGCGACACAGGTCCCTCTAATCACTTTTTGCCACCTTTCACGCATTCGCCCTGATGCTTGAGCATTTTGCTTTCATCTAGCTTAATATGGGGCACGTGAGAGCACACTGGGGCAAATGAGACCATATCATTCTCCCCACACTAATGCAGACATCTCTCTGCGTTTCCAATGGTGCAGATTCTAGAGCTCCACAGAACGTGAAAATTGAGGCGATCAATCCTTACGGGGTGCACGTGAGTTGGGAACCGCCGACTAATCCCGACGGGCGAGTCATTGGCTATAGTGTTCCTTGGAAAGTCGAAAAGGTTCCGATTAGCGGTACCTACCTCACCAACTGGAAAAATTACACCATCCCGAATACGAAGTCGGATCAAACCGTTTTGGCCATTGTTTGTGCACGCATTGCAGAGGAAGATACGGATGATCGTGAGCATTGGGTCTGCACTGATAGAGTTAAAACGACTACACCAGGTGAGGAGGAATGTGAGTTATTTATGCTCCTTTTGCCAAAAGCAAAACTATCGCTTGAAAGCAGCCAGGACTAATCGAATCCAGCCTACAATGACACATCATTTATTGCTATTGCTAAAATGGTTCTGTTGCTTTAATTTTACCGTATCCTCTACCATAAAATCAACTACAGACATTTCCGTCACGTTCACCTCGTGAGATAGCCCAAAATGCCACAATGTACCCTGTTGATAGTTTGTTGGCATGTGGGAGACAAAATATTTAGTGAAGCGAATTTGTTTTTTTTTAAGCTGAAGGGGGAAGAACATTGGTCAGACCCCTGAGTCTCGTAATGACGCCCACACCCACAAGGAATAGCGGTTCGACTCACACTCCTGCGATCCCCACGACGAGGCCATCCGCGTCGAATCCTGCAACGACCACTCCAATGGGTTCCTACCCCACATCCAAAACCGTCGCCACTGGTGGATCTACCAGTGCTGCTATAGCCACTGGAGCTCTGCTAGCTTCCATGACCTTAGTGCTTGCATGAATCTCCTCGAAAGCATGTCAACTTCAACAACCGCTCTACCTTCTCCGAGCATAGAAGCCAATGCTTGCGTTTGCCAAACACGCTGTTTATTTTTACTGTAGGCGTCATTACTCCGCAGGATGGTCGATTTGACAATTATTTGCTTTTGCAACTTCATTAGCATGAGCAATTGTTGCAAGCGATTGTAAAATGACAAATATAATGAGCAGTTAGCGATTTCGCTTGTTGTAAATTAATGATAAATGCAAACCTCAGGTTACTAGCTGCATTTTACATAAATTAAATTAGAAGAGAAATTGAGAAGTGGGATGAAGTAGACGCAAAATAATCGAGACTAATTTGGAGTCATAGAGGTGAGTAGGTGGACACCCACACAATCGCCTTAACTACACAACAATGCGTGCGGTTTTATGGGTTGCGTGTGGGTGCGCGATTTGCTTTGTGGGTCAAGAGTGGACCATTCCATTGGCTTACATCTCCTTACCATATGCTTATAAGGACACGTTTGTGGGATGCCAATACGAGCTCTGTTTTCGCTGTAGGAGAGACATCATTCCCACTCAGCTTCATCATGCTGGCAAATTTATTCTTGCATGGCCATTGCCAAACGGTAGGAAATACGGCACATTTTCTTTCATTACTTTGGTTAGCTACTAAGTAGATTCATTTGCTTCCTCGCATTGTCTGATAAGCTTGGCGTTTTACTCGGTTCCCAGGTAAGCGATACGAGAGACGCAGTTCTTTTATGATATCATTCTGATTCTTGAGCATTTTGCTTCCACCTCATTTCATTTGTGTGCGCATGAGAGCACACCGGGACAAATGAAACCCTACCACTCTCTAACGCTTCAAGCCTAATGTTAGTCAGCCACTAGAAAGTATGTTTATTTTAGTCAACAGGGTGACGTACACCCGTTGAATGCACACACAAACATCCAAGCGCAGTCACCACTGGCCCATAGCTAAGTTGGCACACACACGTTGATCGATCAGGTCATCGCTCCTGGTATGCAAACCTGAAATTTAAACTGGGTGGTGGATCGCTAGCATTGGGACCACTCACCCACAATGGAAACCCAGGCCATTGCATCTGCTTCTGTTATTCAGCCAGATAAAATGCGCCCATTCTTTTGTCTTGCCTTCGAAACCCTACAGTTTGTATCTACTAGTTTTTGTGTCAGTTACGATCGGTTCTTTGCCTAAAAACCATTTTTGTGCATCTGAGCATCTGTAACGTGTGCGTAGCATTGCGAGACCTCCTAGTAAGACAAGAGAAGGCATAAAATTTAAAAGAACATTCGAATTTTGGCGAACAGAAAGGGGTTGTTGCTGCTAGGAGGGCCCAGAGTCTAGCTTACCCAACACAGGCAATATGACTATCCTATGTGACCGGAACCGAAACCATCAGTTTGACAAAAGATGCATTACAGTGTGTAAAATGGACTGCAGGCACGCTTGCTAAGGCCAAGACACCACGCAGCTTTGCTTGAAGGTGAACCAGGGAAATATTTCTTTAGACACAACCAGGACTAATTACTCAGTCAAGTTGGAAACATTTTCGCAAAGCGGCATCGCCAGACAATTGATTCATTGCCTCCTTTATCATCATCCTACCTTAGCATCCAGATGCTTAAATGCTAATTGGCCACAATGTAGATGAGTAGAATGAAAAGTGTTTGGAAGTAGGGGGAAAGTTTGAAAAGTCTGGTTTTAGTCACAATGTGGAAAAATCAAGCATAAATTGGAGGTCTCCAATGTTGATCTGGACGCCGAATTAGGCCACTCTATTGTCTGCGATGTTCCGGATACAGGCCCTATTTGTAAACTGACTGCCTATACAGCATTGTTTTAAGGCTGCCTTGAATTTCCTTCCATCCCTTCAACACGAACGCTCTCCATTTTGTAGCAAAACAGCTTCTAAATAATGTAGTGAGCAACTGTCGATGGTATTTTAACAAAGTTAAAGGGCCAACCTCAGAGTGAAATCTTGTGCGGAGTGCGACGCCACCAGAAACGATGTTGTGAACTCTCCTTCTTTGCTTTATAGGGAGATTTAAATGGTTATGCAAGCCTACCTTGTGAGGGTATTTCTTCCACCTAGGAGCTGTTGCACCCGACTCTTCCTTACTTTTTTAACGACTTCATGAGAAAAGTGAGAAAGGCGACTCTGTATAAAGTAAATTAGACAATCACAAAGAGGTAGTAGGCAGTGGATTTCATTTTATCACCATTTTGAATTTTTCGAGCAAGTATGCTGTCAACATCAAATTATGAAATAGCCACAGCAATGCATTCAAGGCGATAGCATTATGAATACAGGTGCATTGAAATTTACTAGTTGACAGTGAGTGATGTGCGGTAGGTTTGACCGTTACTTACGTTCTAACGACCCTCCTTTTGGCTGAGAGAGGCAACAATATAGTGAATCATACAGTTGCTATTGAATTGGGTCGACTTTGAAATCTTGCTGGCTGAACACACTGCCCTTTTGCCTAGCCTATCGATGAGGCTAAAAGAGTCGCTTTGTCGTGTTCCTTGCAGTCTTCATTTTCCCACTGGCTCTGCAAAAGTGAGTCACATTGTGCCAAAAGGCACACGAGAGAAAGGACCGTGACCGATTGTGGCAGAAAATCGCTGTTGGTGGTGAATGACTGGAAGGAAATGGCCGGCAAATGAATTGGGTGTGAAGCGAAATGATCAGTGTCAGAGGGATATGACTGCACAACAAGCGGTACCATGATTGGAGCGGTGGATGAAAATCACTTGATTTGGGTAAGAAAAGTTGGAAGCAATTAATGGCTTGATGCATGGGAATGGAATGAATGATAAGTTGAGTGGAATGTTGGGTGGGTGGAGGATAAAAGAAAGGGAGGTACGGAGAGAGGGATTGGGAAGGAAGGTTGACTGATGGGCGTATGCTGGAATGGCGGAAGGATGTATAAGAGGATGGAGGTGGGAATGAAAGAATGGATGGAGGAGGACGGTGAGGGATGAAGAAGTAGATTGGTGGGTAAATTTGTGAGTGGATGGATGCTAATTTCGTGCTTTCTGGGCAGTGTGGAGAGATGCAGTCAAGCGTGTTATCAAGTTCCATTTCACCATGCTGCATGCAAACATCACGTGGCTCATGGACATACGCCCAAAACAAGACACGATAGGCCCACGAGTTCACGTTGTCTTCTCACGCGTTCACCTACTCATCCTTACGCTTTCAAAACAGTCTCCATTATTTTGCATCTACTTCATCCCACCCTTAATACCCCCGCCATTTTGACTTGGATGCATATGTGACTAGTGGCTTGAGCTCCGCATGTACCAATGATTAGGAGGAGGTGGAGTCGCTGGCTGTTCATTTTAGCGACTCGTGATGCGTGATTTATTCAATGCTTGTTATCAGCGCTCTCATCAAATAAGTCGTATGTAGCTGCTTTTAAAAAGATACGCATGAAGGTACAGCACAGAGTGTGCATTGATGCGATTAGAAAATGCTGCTAACTGCCGTCCAGAAGGTCTGAGAGGCAAGAAACATGGTGCGAGGGTCATACTACGAAGTGAAGGCTCAGTCTCCAGACACTGGTTTGTTCTTATAGGTCAGCATCAGTCACAAAGAGCTCTGGCCGACATCGCTTCAATTTGTAGCATGATATCTCCTTCACTAATCCATACGCGCTTCATCGCCCCCTAGCCCATCTTCGCCGCCCACCCTTCCACGAAGAAGACCAAATGGCACGTAGTACCTAGACAAAATGCATTTCACGCACCGACGACGACCCAATCGGCGGCTAAGGTACAACGGCTAGGTAAGTTAGTGACTCCGTTTCTCTTTCGCATCACCGACATCTGGCGTTCAACAAACCACCGACACAGTACACACTCCCTCTTACCTTTTTCAGCAGCGAATTCTCCAATGCTCTCCCCTTTGTTAAGGTACAACACCTGCAGACATCTACTTCTCCTCCCACACCTCATTCTACCACTACATTCGCATTAAAAGCGTTCACTATCCCACCAGCATGGCAATATAATAATTTTCCTCTCAAGGACGTCATTCATGTGGGGTCCATCATCTCCACCATTATGGAGACAGATTAACATCAGGCTCCAATGTCTTAGCTAACTTTGTTTGCATTTCATATTGCATTTGATGGGTGGCACAAGGCCTATTCCGATCTGCTAGATTAACTCACCTGCGATGTGGTGAATGATAACCATCAACACGATGCATTATCCATGTAGGGTTCTGAGGGGGAGATAAAGTTCCACAACTAACGGTTGTACTAAGAGTGATCGAACGAAGTGGTGGTGTGGATATTGTCTCATCTGGATGTCTTCAAACATCAACTGAGCTCTCCCATCAGTGCTGTAATCAAGGCGTGGCGTTTCCTTTCAGCACTTGCCTTCTTTGCTAAAGTCAATGCTGAATGTCTACCCTTTTACCGTGCGTGGATCCGCTGGAGCACACTGATGGTTTACTCAGAATCGATTGAATGCCACCTTAATAGCTAAACGTACGCAACGGGCTTAATGGGGTATCGAAATGGGTGGGCAGCAGAAACGAAGGCCAAATATCACCTAGTCGATCGTATTTATTGATAGAATGAATGGAAAGGTAGCAGGAGTTTCCTATGGCATTGTAATCAAAGTCCGGAATCGCGATCAGATCCAGTGTGGGCAGTAATTTAAAATGTTGATTTCTGCTTCTCTTCAAATTGCCTCATGAAGAAAAGTAGAATGAACGAGATTGATGTTTGCTTTGTGCGATTGCTGTGCACAGTATACGCAGTAAACGTCAGCCTGTCCTCACCCACAAGTAAAGAGAGTTGAGTCTGTTGCGAATGACTGTGTACATCCTGAGAATCTCAACAAAAGTTGCCACAGTCAACTGCTTTGAAAGGCGCGAAGGTGACTCACCTTGTTCGACAAGGCAAATTAGTTGTCAAGACCAACGATGCTAACTTCAAAAGTCGCCTTACTATCCGGTTCATCAACACACAGAAAAGCTCGACTGGCGAAAACAGATGAAGGAAAACATCAACACCTTATACAAGAGCTGCTGACAGGATGGGTTTGCAAAAGTGCAGACCGGTGGACTTATTGTCTTGGTGGGACCTAGACAATGTTTCGAGCCCACTCGAATTGAAAATTATCTGACCGGTTGATTTGCCCACCTACAACAGCACAGTTCTTTGCATAAGTGCGAGCTGCGATGATTGTTGATAAGACGAAACTGTGCTAACAGCATGAGATAGCCTAGAATTTTGTGCGTCAAATCGGAAGTTCGAAAATAATGACACAGAAACCACTGTGGAGAAATATTCAGCGGATGGAGGGGAGGTACTTGCAGCTTCACGGAAACACATCCAGTGAACGTGCATGTAATTAATGGACACAATTGTTCGAGGAAGGCGTTCATGCTTTGCAGTAACGATGCGTGGAGAAATAACCGGACCTATTTTTGATAGCATGGACTGTCGATCTCACTGGTGGCTGCAGCATTAAAACAATTTAATGCATCAAAGCTGAAGGAAGGACTTGTGCCTTGGGAGCTTGTATAAGGCAAGCGCGTGCTTAACACCTTAACTAGTCATAGCAATTAAAACATTTCGCTTTGACATCACAAATGAGCTTTTACAAATCATACTGCAAGTTCTCTATATTTACTTTTTTCTTGGTCTCCAAACCCCTCAGGTGAGCAGACTGACTGTGAAAGGACACCTACATTAACAGCACTTAGGGTGTAAACATAAGCTGGAGGTATGCATGACTGGAACATTCTTGCGCCTCGTACAGTCCTGACGACCCATCACGGGATTCGTGTTCACTGAAAGCATCTTGCACATCGAAAAACAGTCATCAAATGGTCCCTCGACTTCTCGCGTACCGTTTCTGGTGTTGTCTGCAGCGGCAGTCCTTCTTCTCTTGTTCAAGCCCAAAGCCGTCTTCGTTGCCAATAGCAGATGTGGCTTTGTACGGAGGCATCTTGACTGACAGTAGAGCTGAGTTGCCTTCCTGCAGGATGCTACATTGATTAAGGAGTCGTCGATGATGTATGCATGCTTATAGACGCAAGGGTGGTGTAGGCGGTTCTGTTTATGTCTGTCTCCTCTAGTTTATTTTGGGCTGTTTATCAGAGTGGTCGCTCTTCTGTCCCATAAAAGTCCTTTGATACAACATTTTGGGGTTATTTTTGGCAGGTGGGTTGCTACATGGAACCGCTAAGTATTATTTCTTATCTCATTCTTTCGTATAGTTGTCTCCCAGGGAAGAAATTACGTCGATTTCTAACATTTAAACGTATTGTGATGTTTGCCGCATTGAGTCGAGCAAAGTAATTACTCAAACCGAAAGTGTTATTTGCAGAAGTACATGGAATTTTACGCAAGTATGCTTTCAACGAAGCTTTCATTGCCAAAGCAACAAGCATAAGAATTGAAGCAACGAAATGATAGACCTGGGTAACTAAGGTGAAGTTTGCTTGATTTGGTCCCTACTAACTAGTGCGGAACTATTCAATGTGCAACATGTGGGAATCAGGAATTTCTAATGAGAATCGTAATAAGTGCCGCAAAAGGGTTGCAGCACATACCACATTTCCACCCTTCTTAAAATCATTAGAGGAAAAGCATGATTTTGTACTGCCTTACCAATATTAAGGCGGTCTAAACCTCGCATGATTCTAAACTGCAGCACAAGATGATGAAATATTGAGTGAATGCATTGAAGGCATAGGCATCACGATGTTAGAAGGACTAGTGATGGTTGAGGTGGATGTTATTTAAGTGGTTCGGGTTGTGGCATGGGTTGATACTGAGATAGGATACGGCAAGCTATTCCTTTCGCCTCCATGACATGAGAGAGGTAGAAACAGGACGTTTACTGAACTCGACGGTTACATGTGCTGCAGTTCATTAGCGACTTGAGAAATCGCATTGCTTTGCATCTCAACATTCTCTAACTAATCATTTATTTTAATTCCCCTGCTTTCCCCTATACGGGCACGAGGGCTTTCATTCCAGTACTTGTCGGATATCTTTGGTGGTAGAATTGATGCACTCCTTTCTCTTTCAACCCATGTGTTTTAAGTGACCTCATCGCTGTTTTATTCAAGCAGACGATAATTCACACTCACAAGACCAACTTTATGAAGCAGCACAACTCAAGGAATAGACACATGATAGTAGAAAGAAGAGTAGCGGGAGTGGCATTCAACCATTTACGCGAACAATGACCGGAACCCGAGGTCATTAAAACTGCTTATGTGGCAAGAAAGTGTTTAAGGCCTTATGCCAGTCCCATTTTATGCAGTCGAATAACTAGGGGCGCTGAATATGGCCAATTCTAATGAGTGGTTGGAAAGAATGGAGTCAATTTGTCTCATACGCAGTGGATTGGTGATTGTTAAGAAGTGGTGTCAAATTCAAACTCTCTTCAAAGCCTAACATTATGAAATGAAACATGAAAACGATTTTACAGTTCCAGTGATATACAAATTAAGGAATTGGTCTATTCATTGGAAACTCTTTTGATGCTACACAACTCTGTTACTCAACTGAGTTAGTAGCATTAGCCACACATCAACTCAATAAAGTCAATCGACAGCATTGAAGACGAGGTTTGTACTTACTTCTGAAAGCATCATCAGACTCAGCATCGTTCCACATCAGCAAGTCGACGAGCGTTGAGTCTTTAATGTGAATAAAATGACAAAATTCCCCATTCGATTCTTCTCTCTTTCTATCTACTTCTACTTCTAAAAATTGTCCTTATTTTTATAGTCGACCCATAATATCCAAACAACTTCTACTTATATACATTAATGTTCTGCCTCTTGTCCATTTCCTCTCAAATCATTTTTTTATCTCAGTGCCATAATATGCAGCATCAGCAACGAGAACACAGACAGGTGAACCTTCGTTGCACACATGAGCTGCCAATGTCAGACAACATGCTACATCACTCCATTCACTTTGCAGCTTCGAAGTCCCAAAAACCATTCCTTTTGAGGCTGAAAGGTAAAAGAACACAAATGTGCTATCCCAGTCTTTCGTTACTAACGTGCTCTGAGTTAAACTGCTCTGGGTTGAACTTTTGGTGAAGACATAGACAATGCGCAGTTCGGATCGAGGAGCAATGCCGCGATCTGTATAACTGCTATCCGACCTTTAATATTTGCATCTAGATCTTTGAACAAGGCGAATACAAGTTAAATTACAAAATTACAAATTTTTCATCATCGTCATTGTTTTGCTTGATGGAAGAGCTAATGTTTGCTGCTATAAGAAGGTGAGAGCACTCCGATTAAACGGCCGGATGACATGAACAAGCTAGTGAGGTTGTCGTGGTGGATGCCGAGCACACGGCCGCCATTTACACGCCAAAGGGATACGATCCACAGGCCATGTATTTGTTGCCTCTGCTTCTCCTTCACGTCCGTGTAGGGTGGTTTGCTGGCCGGGGAACTGTGAGAAAAGCTTATGACGGAGAATGGTTTGTGCTGCTACGATTTCTGGGCGACCAAAAATTGCATCTTTGTTGTCTCCTAAATGGTACTTTCATAGGTCGGGAGTGCCCATCATTTTGTGCCAAAAGATTACGCTTTGCTCCTATTTGTTGTGGGCTAAAGACGCAGCTGTTGACAACGATCCGTTCGCTTACAAAAACCGAACGTTGGTGGTGCCTTTTATCTGCCTACTAGATAAGATTTCGATACAACTGGGGGCCGTTTGAGGGAAAATTCTTAAGAAGTGTAAGATTAGTCAATCAGCGGAAGGGAAGTGCTACGCCTAGAAGGCGATTGAAGACCATTCTTCACTACTGCAGTGCCTGTTCACGAAAAGGCGCACACACGAGATTGTGGGAAGATTAGGGAAGACCGGAATTGTAATGTGTATCACTGAAGCAGGTATCTTTTATGCATCATAGGAACCAGGCCGGGTGCAGACACAGACGCATCGCTGGAGAATGACGAAGCAGAAGTGGTGGTAGAGTTTGTGGTACGTAGCAAACTGGCTTTGTCGTCGAATGTAGCACTGCAGACTACGTAGGGCTAGGTGTTGGGGGTGCTGGAAGCCTCCGTTCGGGATGGCCTAATGGTACAGGAAGCGAGGCTGGCAAAAATGGAGGCAGAGCCCTAGCCGAGGTCAGGCCATCGCCACGGGGCTAAAGGCGAGGGTAACTGAGTTTCCACTGTTGTTAGCTTTTATCGCTCCCTTATTCGCCCATTCATGATGCAGAGTACTCAGCTCATTCATATCAATATGCATCCCATGTTCACATAGCCGTCCATCATTTGTCCTTCATCGTTTTATTTTCTTCGCTCACTTCTTACTTTTGTACTCAACTTAACAATTTGGTTTTAAATGCTCGATATCGCTTCGTTTCTTCTGAACAAGTCATATGATGCATTTTGTTTTGAGCTTTCTGACAGTACTTTTGGACTAGTCGCGTGTTTTGAGAGTGCCTTAAGATTTGCCTTTGCGTTTTATGTGAAGGGGAGAGGAGGGAGGAGAAAGGGAGGGTGAAAGGTCCGTGCATGTAGCATCCTCTTTTTCCTATATACAGACGGAATGACGATGAAAATAGTGGCACAGTAGCACTGGACTGATACGGAGCTTGGGACCAATCAAGTACACTTCTTTTCTCATTCTTAGATCCTGTTTTTTTTTTTCTACGTATCGTTTGGCGTCAAATTCCGTCAAAGTGGGCTTTATCTAGATAGAGACAGAAAAACGGCTCGATTGCTTCTCGTGTTGACCTCTTCGCATCAATACAGCCTCACAACGCTCCTCTCCATGATGTGTTCGCAATTTGTCATACACTGGCCAGCATTTTGTATTTTCTAAAAGCAATCGCCATCGTTGGCTGTCAGTGGTCACTCTGTAACGCCTCATCGTTGCTATGTTTGTCGAGGCTGTCATGCTGGATTTTAACGTGAAACCGTTTGTCAAGGTAATTGTGTTGTTGTTGTTGTTGTTATTGTGGTCTTCGGTTTAGTAGTCATTGAGCAGTATTTTAAATCTGCGGAGGTCGGCCGTTTGTTGATTTCAGTCTCGTCTTATAGCCATAGCGGTTGTGGAGGCGAACCTGCAAATGCTTTCTACTTTTTATCAAACCACTAATAAATGTCAAGGTAGTTGTGAAATGGCTGACATTGTTCACCAAATGCTAGCTTTGCTGTTTGCTCGAGTGTCTTTTTCTCCTTTTACTTTCCCGGCATTTCGTACCAAGTTGTGCTTCGAGGTAAATATTGTATTTTTTTAATTTTGCAAGGGTGCTTACATTGTTCCAGATTTAAAAGAACAATCAAACTGGTTGGCTTGGTGGGTAGTGCCAATGCTGATGCTATTGGCTGAACTGCAACACATCTGGCCCATGGCGGATGTTCTTTTGGCCTCTTCTTTGATTCCCCTTTAGCTGAGACCAGTGTGTGTTAGCCCCCCGAAATATGCCTTCTTTGAATGTGCAGCCAATTCATCACGTCGGCACACTTGCACAATTTAAAGAACGCCTGCACAACTCCCCACTTCACTCCTGAGTACCTCGGTTAATGATAGACGCCAAAGCTTTGCTCTACCTTTATCCGATGTTTAGGTTGTTCAACGGTCTAGTAACTCACTATCGTGGGAGGAAAAGATGGCATTCGGGGGACAAATGCCATCAAAACTACGGTAGGTAAGAGGACCTAGCCTATGGAACAATATGAACCACTTATCCTCCTCCTTGCATGACCTCAACAACTCGATCAACCTCATTTGCAGCAGTCATTCATTATTACACAAACGGCTACGTTCTGAACTCAGCGCAAGTAATAAAGTGTAGCCATCAGTCGAGTGTAATCATGACCCAGCTAATGGAACTACCAAGCACTACTCACTGGAATCCAATTGCCCATCCGTCAATTGTACCATAAATTGATCTCTCAATTCATACGCCGCGCGACCAATCGCTCGCTTCTCGTTCCGAGCAGCCATGCGAATTTTCATAACTTTACCCACAAGAAGCCTTCCAAACATTTAACGTTCCTCACAAGCACAAGCGTACCACCGCAGTTCCCGACCAGCGTCTAGAGGAAGGTACATGTATGCGTTGGTTGCTGCTATCTGTAGCGTGCTTTGCCTTTCACTTACTAGCGAGTGATAGCAATGTGCAAGTTTGTAAATGCCATTAACTGCTTCGAGAGAGAAGTGGACGGAGAACTGTGACAATGCGATTAGAGTGGTTACAAAACTGAACAGGAAGGCAAAGTGTTCCACGCCCTTTCCTTTATTCTATAGGACAGGTTCAAACATGGAAAGGGGAGTTAATGAGAAATGCCTCGCTTTTTAGCTCCGCATTGCTTCGGCAATTGGTGCATGAAAGTTTTTTAGCGGGGGTGCGTGCCACCACAGTGCAATATTACAGAGAGACAGGCAGCAAGTAATTCATCGTTTTCGTGTGCGTGGTCTTCCCAACTAATTTGAAATGGCAATGTTGGTTTGATAAGTGCCACTTTGGTCCACGTCTGCATTGTTGAGGTCATAGTTGTTAAGAGTGAAGCGAGAATTCTAAGTGGTGCACCACATGTCCTCCTCTCACTTTGACACTGGCATATGTCTCATAGTAATAACTAGGTACTGGACAAGGAGGTAGAAATAGATGAACGTCTAGTACTGACTCCTGCTCTGGCATTGTGAGGAAGGATTACGTGGTAGTTGGAAATTCGTGCGAAATTCCATTACTGTGGGTTCAATTTGAGCAACAGAACAAGAGCGACCAGGTTTGGTTGTGCTCATCATCAACACAAGTTCTGGCAGCTCTCCTTCCATTAATGAAATTGCTCATTTTTCGGACTAGTGCTTATCGTTAATTGAGACGGATGAGGAGGAGCGATTGGAGTGATGGCAACTGATTCCATCTTACTGCAAGGGCTAGTACTGGTGGAAAATGATGATGAAAAAGGGTTAGGAAAGTAACAATAAGAAGTGAAAACAATGTGGTATAAAATGCACTTACTGTGGATGAGAGCGCATTGCAAGCGCAAACTTGCGAGTGGGATGTGGTGTCTCTGTTGAATTCCTTTTTGCTTGCACAGAAGGTGTGCGAAAAGGACAAGACCAAGTCATGAGCTTTAAAATAAATTATTCAATTTAACTAGTCCACCGGCGGGTGCATCGTCGGCTTTCATTAAAACTGAGGGAAGCTCGGAAAATACGCACTTCCACATCTGTTCACTCCAATCACGGTTGCCAGAATGTGCCCCTACAAAATAAGCCTGTTCTTCCAAAATTTTTAAAAGGGGAATGAGAGGAGATTGGCAGCGATTCTGCTACACTTGTGGCAGCAACATCTACTCATTTTTCCTTTGACGTAGTTAGAATTTTTGAAGAAGTTATGGAATTACTAACTTGACTAATACCTCGGTTTTTTAATCAGAGTATACGTCAAAATGCTTCTTGCTCTCTAGTAAAATAGCTTTCACTGCCCCGCAGTAGTAGACATTATTCTGTACACTGATGCGTTTCAGTGTTGCGTCACTTTATTTTAACTCGTCATTCAAAAGAGGTAAAAATCCTCTCTACAGACTTCATCCATTCCAAATTGGAAGCGTTAGGAGCTTAAGGTCTTGCAACGCAACTATCAAAACTAGAAATTAAATCGTGCCTCTTTGCTTTCCACCTTAATATCAGGTACCCCTTGTGCTTCATCATCTTGTTTGCTTTTAGTCGGCTTCTGTTTGTGTTCATGATCCCTAGGCAACCTAGAAGGCCGTCTGCGCAACCACCTTGTCGACGCTATCGTAACTTGATTTGTAATGAATTATCAGGCTTTTTGTATTACCGTCACAAGAGTAAGAGTTTATGGTGGAAAAGAAGATACCGTTGGAGACCAGTATCGGCAGAGAATTCTGGGGAATGAAATGAATCATATGTCTATAATTAGCTTAGTAGGCGATTTCAGGCGCTGATTTTCTACGTAGTGTCCAAGTTTCTCCCCAATAAACTACTGGGGTCAATTTAGCTGTTTTATTAACAATCGAAAACGCTGGCGGCATCTGCAACGCTCACTTAGTGGCCACAACCAAACCTATGAACAACTTTGATGTCCCCTGCAAATGGTTGGTGTATGTCATTGATAACGAAGAAGAGGACTACCACTAGCTTCTCACAACGTTTGCTTGCTCGTGGAAGAGGCCTCCGCTTCACCCAATGGTGAGAAATAATTGACTTGCCATCCGCATCTTGTCGGCTCACATAATGTGTGGGTTCATCCCAATTAGTATCCAACCAGTTAAGTTGCTGATACAAGCTTACATCGAATTGCCTTGATTTTTCATGATTTTTTCTTCAAATAAACAAAGGTCTCAAAGCCATTACGCTTGCCCTTTCAATGTCTGCCAGCGACCATGCAGATCTATAAGTTAAAAGTGCCAAAATGATGCGGCAAAGACTTAAGAAAACAATGTGCTCCGAAACCAGTTACGTGGGGCTATACGTGAGTTGCGTGAAGAAATTCGCACGATGTCGGCTTCATGCCCACGCACTTTCTCGTAGCGGGTGTACCATTGAATTGAAGATGCGTCCTATATAGTTGGATTGGAAAAAACAAATAATGTGCGAAAGCAAACAAAGCATACATAGGCGGTGGCAATAATGAATGCTGCAATACTACAGCATCCCAACCAGTCTTACGCGTTGTCATTAGGGTGTCAGCACCAAAATCAGGTGAAGCAGTGGCTTACTGGGCTCGAAATTAATCACATGCACAATCACGACTGTACATGCCTTCTAAACACTCTTGACATGGCACGCTAAGCCATGGCTCACCTGATTCAGGTATAGCCAGCCATAGCTCAGACACCAGACGTCCGTGTATGCGTCATCCACGGCTTGCGCAGAGCTTCCACTATCGCAAAATGCAAATGTTGTGCTTTCTGCTCGGAACAAACCTCCTTCTATGCTAATAGTTGTATCTTGCCTGATTTGGATAGTAACGATAACCTGTAGAGCAAAGTAGGATGTCCGATACTGAACCTTAAGTGTCGGACTAATACCATCACTTCTTAAGTGAAAATGCCGTCATTTGAGTTTGCCCTGTAAAGATTGCGACAATGGGCAAACTACAGCACACAATGCCTCATAACTGAATGCAGTCCACGCATGCTCTACTTTGGCCTGTTACCACCTCAAGGAGGGCACACCACACCACAATGGTGGCAATGAGAGGCAAATCCTATCTCCTTATAAGAGCATAGCAATGTCCGTCTCTGCGTGTTACACCTTGGTGCGCTGTGGCAGCAGTAATGGCATTGAGAATTTTTGGGTGAAATGCGCGACTTCCAACAGAAGAGTCGCCAATGTCGTGCACCATGACAATCACCCCAACCACATGTTCCGCATAATTGGTGCTAATAACAGGAACTGGAGTACACTTGAAGCCGTGTCTTCGTGAAGACGTTGGTTATGTGAGTAAGGCGCACTCCCTTTCACACCCTACTAGCTGATTATCGACAAAATGGACAGAATGATAGGCAAAACTAAGAACAAGACAGCAAGGGCAACATTAACACTCGAAAAAATTGTAAACTATGTCGTTTATTATGTGGCCTTGCTATAATACAACTTCAGCCGTAAATTGGCGATTGGTATAAGAAATAGTCGAGTTGAAGAGTGTTGAAGAGCCTGCTATGGCATTGGAGCGGTGGAAGTAAGTAGGATAATCCAGGTCAGATAAAACATCCTAAAAAGAAGTGAAGAAGCTTTTAAATTTGAATTTGAATTTCACAGGACTGCGATCTGCCTTCTTCAACCAAGTTCCTCCCAATGGTCTCCTTCACGCTCAGCTCTCACGAACACGCTCTATTCGAGCAGGTCTGGCTACAGGACGAGTACGTCCTAGAAGGGCAGGTCTAGCCACAACACGAACACCTCTGATAGCCCACTTTAAGTAGGTAGAACAGAAGCTGCATCAGCTTTTGCAAATCGCTCTGTCCCACCACACTTTCTTCAAGCACAGCTCCTTCCAGTTCTTCCAACTCTCTACTGACCATCAAATTGTCAGCGTTACATTGTCCTCTGTTGTACAACCACTTGAGCAAATAAATGATCAGTTTGGTTATATCATCCCTGGTCCACTGATATGTGTTGCATGTATTGCCTGAGCATGAGCCGCAACTTCCTCCTTCCATGACTGCAAATGTTGTGGTGGAGATTGTTTATTGTTTTCTGATTTTTATTGCAATCATTTTATAGTGCTTTTAACTCACCTGATCCTCATGCATGGTGGCACATGGCCGCACTTTAGTCATCCATGTGATTGCCTTTGTCATAGCTTTCAGGTGTCTTCACACCTCTACTTCTTCGATCCCTGAAGAGCACAACCTGTTTAATTTGAAACGTGCCAAAGCAAGTCCATTTAGCAGGGAGGCAAGTGAGTGTAATGCATTCTGTGTCTCTCTCATCCACTTCCGATTTCATACCCTTGATATGAGAGGGAGCGCAGTCTGCAAAGGCCATCCCAACTCCAAATTCGCCTGTCTAATCTTGCAGGTAATAAGCACTTTCGAACCCCTAAATTAGTCACTTGTTGTGTGCACCTCGCGAAATCTCGGCACTTTAATGCATTATATCTTGTTTAATAAGTTGATATACGTAAGCATTGCAGGTATGCTCCAGTTCAATGTACCCGCATCCCCACTCTATGACCTACACTTTTGCTTTCGTTTGGATGCCTATTCATTTGGCTAGAATCCTGTCAGTTTGCCTGCCTCACCAATGCCTTGTTAGACATGCAGGCTCATTACTTGTCCTAACATCTAGCAGGCTGCAGCATTGTCCTCTCTTTTTTTGAATACCTGTGCCTTAGCCTCACACATTGTCTCGGTTCCTCTCTCCTCTCGCCTCACTCCTCCCAGTCGGTTGGTCATCTCTTCCACCATCGCCTCAATGTCTGCCTCCCTGAGGGCCTGTATATTTGACTGCATTTCCACTGGCTTGCCTACCTACTCACTGCTACGTTAGGCTGGCTAGCTTGATGAATATTCTGATTTTCGGCAGGCTGCGGCAATTGGTCATTAATGCCAGTTGCTCAATCAAATATTTTCCATTGCATGTCGATAAAAGGCCATGACAGAGTTGTTTTTTGATCATAAAGAATGAATGCATTGTTGCATTTGCGATGACTTATAATACATATCTAGCTAGACGTTCTCCATAATGCTTTCTAATATATTCATACTCTTTACTATAGCCAAATATAGGGTGTAATCTGAGGAATATTCGTGAACCAACTCGTTTGCGTTGGTCATTGTCGAGCAGCATTTATTACTGTCAAGGTGCGAATTAATGCTTTCTATACCACGAAGACATTTACCTATTCGTTGCATGTGCGTCTCGTAAGCAGCAGTTGCAAGCAGTGTCGTAGGAGTTGAGGTCAAACTCCCTCTCCAACGAAATTTGTAAGCCGCCACGTTCTGCCGTTTCGTGCATTTAAAGAAGTCCAGGCACTAGGCATCGTAGAAGTTCAAACGCTTGTTGGGTTTGTGGCTGAGGCAGGCTTTGATGAGTTTCCTACTGTATGTTCTTTTAGTAAGTCGAACACAAATTTCCACTAATGCATGCTTGTCGATATAATTTAGAACGGATCAAAAGCGCCAATTTTTCGTGGCATGCAAATAGCAAACTCGATACTTTTCTGCCACAATTGTTTTTACTTCCAAAGTATGCTGATTCTCCATCACTAACTTCACCTCTACGTTTATTTTTCCGTTTGCTTTTTACATGTGAATAGTCGTGCTGCAGTTTTAATTGCGAAGTTACGATATTCTAGCTAATAAATAGCCGATATGTGTAGTGATGCTTGAAT
This sequence comes from Taenia hydatigena, assembly GCA_036345935.2. Lineage (NCBI taxonomy): Eukaryota > Metazoa > Platyhelminthes > Cestoda > Cyclophyllidea > Taeniidae > Taenia > Taenia hydatigena. The sequence continues at coordinate 18,617,056 of JADWOT020000002.1, read as the reverse complement.
TGGCACAAACATCCGCCCACATTTGTTCCCAAAACTAGTGACTGGCCAAAATTGGATGGAGATCTTACGGAAATAGTAAGGAGGACTCAAATACAATGAACAGGTGGACGGAAAATTGCCGCACACGAAGCTCACTACTCTTTTTGTTTTCACTCTTGGCAAGATTTTCCAAATCCCTTAATCAAGTGATGGTTGTATCGAATAGCCAAAAGAGTAGGGAATCATGACCTGGGATGAATTTTGATGGATGTAAATGTGAGCATTGCATTAACACTGCGTAAGATGCGGAGCAATCAGGTACACATCTTCATCCGGGAGCAGCTCATCCTTGGAAGAGCCTCCAAGTGACACATTGGTGATGGTGACACGTACAACCATCAAATGAAGGCAAGTGTTTAATCTCTCCTCTTTAGTGATTGACTTCTACTCGTAGCATATGCGAGGATCCTGCTCTGCAGATTGTTGTAACTGGTTATCATCGCTTTCTGAGGGTTAACGAATCCACATTAACTCAATTCTGCATTGCGCCTGGATTATATTCTCCATCAAACAATCCTAACAGAAGGCTCGTAAAAGCACTTTATTTAATGCTACTAAATTATGCGATTCCGCAGAGCTGCCTTGAAACATGTCTAATGGTGAGTGAACTATTTCTGCTGCTGCGTTATCTTGCAGAGAATTAGTGCATTTCCATCCCCACCTGCAGTTAGCAAAGGAAAGACACTCTGAATGCACAAAAAATTGACAGGATGCGTTGCTGGCTTTGGAGCTGACATATACTATTTCGTCGCAGCACTGGAGAAATGGAAATAGTGCCTATCAGACTTGTGGACAAATTATGTGCTCCTGACGAGGTTGCAATAGCCAATGCATGAAGCGAATTTATGAAAGCCCCATTTTTACGAAAAATTACTGGCTTTTACTGTCTCCGCTACTCTTGATTTTGTCGCCTTAACCCTTCCCATTTGCCTGCGTCAATTCTTGCCTTAATTGCAGAGGAGAGTAAGGTTGACAGCCTCTCAGGAGCAGGCTGAGAAGGAAATAGAAAGAGGTAATAAAAATGGGAAGGATTTGGAAGAAAATGTAGTGATATTAAGATTTGATGGTTATGCAGTGTGTGGGGCGCATTGCAAACACTTTATTTCCTCAATTCGGACATCACTTTTATTTATTTGTCCATCTACCCTCTGTTCAAGCAGATGTTGGGAGCATTCTCAGCGCAATTTATTGGCGTAATTACACTTAAGAATGAACATGAAGCTGGTGCCCGTGATGTGGACTCACAGACTTCTCTTGACACGTCTAGCCGGAAAAGCTGTCATCAAATTTGATGGAAAGAGAGTCGCAGCAAAGTGAAGCCAAAGGAACCCAAAGGAAGAGATGCCATCACCTAGCCTTAATTTCTACGAATTTCAACACCTCCCAACGCTTTTGCCTTCTGAAGCCCTTTGAACGGAGAAGGGAGTAGCAGTAAGGAAACAAAGGGCACAGTCTACGAGGACAAAACGAAACAGGAGAAGGGTGATGAGGATGAATTGAAATGCAGTATGGACGATATCGTAGAGCGCTGCGACGGTTATATTGCCTCGTGTTATTCTAATTGAATGCTTCCTTCTTAACACGTGCTACATGCAGTGTGCTGTGTGGCCTATTGCAGAGTCATGTTTGCTGGCTGATAGAGCACAATTTATTTTAGTTGCGATTTAGCAGGTGAATTAAAACGCAGTGTGCCTCTTCATTGTGTCTGAACTGCACACGCTCTTCGGCAGAGAGCTGGAAGTGTCAAACCTTTTCTCAAAGCCTTCCAACTTTGCGCACCATGCGAACCTGGAATTTAGTTTACGATCAAAGCAATCTCAATACCATCCTTCAATTCACCGCAGCATTACTTCGAAACAACCTAACTATTTACGCATGTACAATTTCTCATTTTCTGAAAAAGGAACGAAATTAAAGCCAAATGATGTAATGGAATGGATAATAGCTCACAAGATTTCGGCGACTGAGATCGTGGTCTATTTAACGACAAAACCTTCACCCACTTCTAATCCCTGGTTTCCTACTTTACTTTGTTAACGGTTAGGTAATAGGCTTGACCCAAATCTACAGGTATTAGAATGTCTTTCGTTGTGGAGAATATCCGGCAAGAAAAGTGCTTAGCATAGTTACTCTTGCCCTAGTAAGCACAAAGATACACCTTACGAAGAAAAGAGGAGGAGAAAAAGCACCATAGGCACAGGTGTCATCGTTACCGTCGCCGATGCAACGCATCATGGTGAGCAGGTGCTCATGCTCCTCCATGTAGTCTGCCCTCATCTGCATCGCCTCCACTGTACAGCCCATCTCACCAAATTCCTTTTCCTTCGCTGCACCATCGCAGACTCTAAAGAGAGGGCAAATGGAATATGAGTAGAACTAAGAGCAGAACCCGTTTATCAGTCTTCCTACCACACTTCTTACCTGGTAAATTAATTTCGCAGGGATCGAAAACGTCAGCAGTTTCCTACCGCCATTACGACATCCATGCTTTGCTTTCGGGAATCATCATCATCTTCCTCTTTCTTCGCACAAATTAAACCTTCATTTTTATGAAGGCCGTCTGCTATCGCAGACGTCGCAGCTTGCTTTTCATCAACACGCATACCAATGATGTTCGTTTTACCAATTTAACTCTACCACCTAAATCCACAACTCATTTTAGCCCTCCCGTAAAAGTTGACGATTCACTTTCGCAATCGAACTGCTCCAAATGCTAGCGATCTCTATCCTTGGGATTCACCCTTCTACCGACATATCGAGTCTGCATCAAATATATTTGAGCGAAAGGTCACAACTAAATCTGTTTGCTAAGAGAATACCGGTGGTCTTACAGAAATGACACCCGAGCATGAGCAAGAGCAATTTAAGCATTGCCCTATTAATATTTGATAAATTTGGCTTTATAGATTGGCACCTGTGGCATTTAGTTCTAAAGAATTTATATTTATTGGAAAGCTGTACAGCCAAGTGACATTGCTCCTTCTGCCCTTGGATTTAGAAGCTGATTAATTGTGGGCAATGAAATCAAAATCGACAGAAAGAATTGATAATAATAAAGGGACATTTTCTATCCCTCTGCTAATGGTGGCGAAAATCCAGCTGGTGCATGATCATGACGTTCGCTTAACGTGCGACATTCGTCATTTCATTTCCACAGAGCCTGCATAAGACTGCGAAAATAAGGTCTTTACTGGGCTAATTCTGTAAGTGTTGTGTGAATCACGGTTAAATGCTTTTATGGAGAATAAAAGTCAATTTGACAATTAACACGAGAATATTGAGGACACCACCCGAAAGGACCTTTAGGTGACAAATCAAGTGAAATAAATGTCCCTGCTTCTCACTTTAGCTGACAAAATCTAGTACAATACTGAGATCCCACTTCACTGGTCGTAAGATCACCTGCCATTTTAAGATGGGTGCGTTTAAATTAAGGCTACAAGGGCATACTGTATGCTGTCCGTACAGCACAACTAAAACCCGTTGAAGTCACCTAGTATCAGATGAGAGGTGGGTTGCATTTCTTTCATATTAATCCAAAGAGTTCGTGTAGCATGAACCACAGTCAGTCTACAGACATAGATGTGGTAAACAATGATGCTGGATAGGCGATGTCAGTGTTTAGGTTAGAGTTTACTTGCAGCGCTGTGTTGGTGTCCGTCAGTCGGGTAAGGGAGCACATAAAATCCGCGACCCCACAGTGCCTATGTGCTTTTGAGTGACCTTCCAGCAAACAAAGTCGCTTATGCACTGGGCTTTGCTTTTTTACTTTACTAGAATGGTTAGACTCTCACTGAGGATGCAAACAATGATTGTGTCTAGCATTGGGAGAAAATTTTGGTAGAAGAGGAGCTATAACAATAATCTGCGTGGAAATTTATTGGAAAATGCACTTCGTAGAGCAAGCCTTTGCTACAGCTTTGCTTGCACAGATACAATGCAATTTGCTCAGCAGATTCTGTAATGGATCTTAACAAGCACAGAAAGTTTGCAACACTGAAGAAGCTCAATAAAAGAGATTTGATACTTTCCGCAAAATAAACTAAAATAGGTTGGGTTGAGGTTATCGTCTCATCTAAACAAATAATATCCGCACACACCAGCGCTGAGTAAGCAAGATCTTATGTGTTCTCTGGAAAACTTTGGCTTTCCCTTAAAAAGTGTGCTGCGAATGATAGAGTCTCCGGCCTTCCATCACTGAAGGGTTGAAAATGACGTTTGCCCTTGGCATCTAAATGATATGACTGCCCTTAATTTGCATATTTTGTATCAGAGCACATTGCTTCACTACCGGTGCACTTCATTGTGGGCACTGAGGCCGAATAGATTGCCTTAATACCATAGAGAAATGGGTTGCAACTCACAAATGAGTTGCAGAATGAGGTTTGTTTTCTTCAGTTTGAGTCGTGCATTTCTGATCATGCTAGTTTTGGCATGCGTGTGATATCTCTACAGCTTAGATGGACGATCGGTGTGGAGATTCACTGGAAGTAAAAGTAGCAGTAACAGTGTGGAACTGGAATCAATTTAGCTGCCTTACCATGTGCGCAAGAAGTTTGCCTTTCACTGTGTTGGTTAATAGGTTATCAGAATGCATTGGAAAGTATATTTCCATCAGTATTTTTTGTGCCTTATATTTCTAAACCAGTGCGCTTCACATATCAGGGTTAAAGCAATGTGCACCACACAATTTGGTTTGGGTGAGAGGCGTTTAGCAAACACATATGTGATAGAGGAGACATCGCAAACGTAAACGAATGGTCGAAAAGCTAAAACTTGTGTCAATGCTAAGTCTATCCCCCTGCTTAAAGGGCATGAGGTTTGAGGACAAAGAACTCAACGTGGAATATGCTGAACTGGTGGCAACTCTAGTAAACCTCATCTCGTTCAACTTTGATGTGAGCATAAAAGATTGATTTCAAACTGCCAGCTGTGACTCTTTGCTTCGTTTTGACGCCGCAGCGTGACGAAAGCCTTTGTGCCTTGCTAACTCTCTCCAAAGTCTGCGCTTGGCTGTAGTCTACGCTGGTATCATCACTCAAACTGACCTGGCTCAGTGTCGTGGCATCTTAACCCACCTCGTCATTGACAAGAAAGGGAGGACCTTCGTCCTAAACCTTATTATATGCCACTAAAAAGTAAGCCATAATGTCGAGAAGTATGCAAGGAAACTGTAACAGAAGGAACTTGCCATGGCCTACTCCCACATGGAGTTATGGTTGGACAAACGTTCAGTGTAGGCGCGCAGTTTGATCACCCATTATGATTGAGAAGTTCTGCGGCATAAAGACAAATTATGTTAGCTGGCTGATGGTACGGGCTCGATTCGCCGCATGCCCAAAAGACGGTCGAACCCAATGCTCTCCTACTGTGCCCCTCCAACAAACAATGCTACACCCTACGATTAGATGATCATCCTTCGCCTTATCCTGCCCGTCCCCACAAGCCTTGCATTCACTTTTGCAAGTTGTAGACAGAGTTGGAGAAGGTTCATACAGTTTCCTTACTTAACCCAGGGGCAGATTAGTCCGTACTGAACCTTCAGGCTTCCCACTCCCGTTTAAACAAGACCACAATCGCTTCCCTCCTTCTACAAGGCTACAATCGGTAGAGGATAAAGAGATTTTAGTTGGCTTCTAGAATTAGTCATAGTCATGCTATCAGGCACCACTGTCAATTTTAGGCCAGCTTTGAACCTCTTTTAGTGCATAAAAGAGATTTTCATTTTGCGGAATTATCCGTGTTTAGAATCGTACATGTCAGCTTATTAGGAATGATGGGCAGTGCAAAGCATTTAGATAGCTCTCTATTCAATTGTTAGTTTAATAACAAAAAAATATCTAACCAAATCACATCAAGCTTAATTTTATTTTCGAAATAACGGCAAAATAGTGCTTCTTAGAAGATCAGGACACAATATTTTGCCTAACGGAAGTTGTCAAAACCCCAAAATTTTTTATGATTATCATAATTATTCCGATGATCCTATAAGTACACAGAAGTAGTAAGTTTAATAAATCCTTGTTTACCTCATTTTAGAGCATGGTCTCAATGCAGACGAATGAAGAATTCACAAATGTCTGCTACCTTAGATATTCCAGAATTGCCCATGGCAAAGCTATAATGACCAAAAACAACGCGATGCCCTCAGCGGTGCAAATGTTTTGAGCTACAGCTCATCAAGTCTAACTTCCGTGGTATGTACGAAACCAGTTGTGACACAGAGAATTAGCAAAGCACTGCCATTTGTAGCATTAAGTTAAGAAAGATAAGAAAACTACTTCGCTACTTATTGAGCTTAAGTAGCAAAGACGATATCGGACGCTACCATCGTCACATTTGCCTTGTTATCATTTTCTCAAACGGCTGCACTCCACATCAGACTTTCCCTCCAACGGATTCAATTTAATAACATTTTGCAAAGGTAATGGTAGCAAAGAAGGTTGTTTGGGCTTTAATGGTAGCAACTTTTGTCATTCGGTCCAAATCCTGTTAACCTCAATGCATAGGCGAAACATTCGTAAGTGACTTCGTACCTCATCGAGAAACTTCCTTAGATATGCAAAAATCAAAGCAAGTAATTTATGAAACCCAGAAAGCTGTCTTGAAGGCTTCGCAAAGAGGAGTTCTGCTTTGGTGGCCAAAGCGGTGCAATCAGTTGAGAGGTTAGACGTTACAAGTCCTCCAAGTCGACTGGTGAATCAGCACACTGTCAGCTTCACTCCATTGTAGTTTCAGAATGCATTGATTTCTCCATCGCTATAACTCATGTCGCCACTTATTGTAGCGAAAAAGTAAGAACATGTAATGCGTAAGGCGCTTGCATTTTTGAGATGCGCCGAGCATAGCGTGTGGTTGTTACTAAGTTTAGGAACGGGTGATTGTTCCACTGCTTAATGCAAACAGAGGAATGACTGCTTTCAATAGTCCATTTTGCTAAAACAAATACACATAATTTTCGCTTTTCACAAAATTTTTGTGTTTTATGTTTCATTTAACGCTGGTAAGTCCTAGAAAGCCATAACCATTTGAGGTTTGTACTTCCTCTTTATATGGCTCCTATACGTGTAAGTTACTTTATCATTCTACTTTAATTGCCTTTGCATCCGCGTTGACGTCAATGCTTAATCGAAAGTTACATGTTAAACCACTAGACTTAACAAACACTTAGCAGTCACAGGAAAGCAAACGTGTTGCCGATTCTCTTAAGCAAATTTGTGGTTTTCCGACCAGCCGATAATTGCTTATTTTCAAAGAAATTATGAAGTGGGATGAAGCAGATGAGCAATGGTGGAGAGTGTTATGAAAGCATAGAGGTGGGTAGGTAAAGATGTCAGAAGCCAACGTGGACTCGTGGGCGTGCGTGGGCTTGGTGTAGTAATCGCGAAGGCGAATATCGCACCTTATGATAAGAGTTCTACAAATTATTAATTTGCCAGCAATTTTCCTCCAGCAATCTTCTCTCACCATCCGTCATGACCTCTTCGCCCACGTACTTATTCGCACAGCGTGGCTAATTTCTGCCAAGCGAGTTGGAAAATGATGCCTGCATCACACTATCCACAAGATACTCATTCATAATTCCGAAACCGGGCATTTTATATTCGCCTTGAATTCCAGCATACATTAAGTCCATAATCGTCGATCCAGCCATCGTTCGGCTACATAACTTACATACATCCTTTCATTTATCAATGTACCCTCTTTTCATTCATTCACCCACTAACCCTTCCAACCATTCATCTACCTACTCCTCCCATTCACCATTCAAATGCCTCTCTATCACAACCTCTTCGATGCCACCACTTCTTTGAGGACAGGTTTTCCTTCTGCTGAGCTCTAATCCACCGTGTTATCTCCGTGTCTTCCGGACAATGCGGAGAGAGGCAGTGAAGCATGTCAACCAACAATTGCTGTTTCACCATTCAGCGTGCACACATCACATGGTCTGTGTGCACACGCCTATACTAAGCCCACGTACACCCACAAGTCCACGTTGTCTTCTCACACGTTCACCTACTCACCCCTATGCTTTCAAAACAGTCTCTATCATTTTGCATCCACTTCATTCCATTTCTTAGCTTCTCTCCCTAATTTAACTTGGATATTGATGTAGCTGGTGACTTGAGGTCTGCATTCATCACTGATTTTCAGCAGGTGAAATCCCGAAGAGCTCACTTAAGGGACTTGGGATCCATGATTCATTTGGTGTTGGTTATTAGTAGATAGAAAAACGAGGCATCCGGTTATTACACGACGATGTGCCTTCCTCTCATTCGCACCACTCTATACGTCGACAAATGTGTTTTAAATTAGTAGATGAATGCACATTGCTTAGCGAATTGAAGTGTAGCATTCGGCACTCCACCTTACTGCTAGTAAAAATAAAAGCACACATGGATTCGCATTGCATGGGCCTTGCACAATCGAGGTACTTTGTAAAATGCGAAGGTAAAAGCAGCCGACTCTCACACGGTGCACATGTCATGACATCCACCAACCCCATGGTTGATGACAAAGGAGGAGGCCCTACCGTTTGGTCACTTCTATGTCTTCACTTGACGCATTCATTGTTAACTTTGTTGATGGAGGCAATTACCTGGAGGTTTGGAGGGACGATGAATATACTTGACCCAAGAGAGAGTTATGGTGGTGGGTGCGGTGTTGTGCACAGTTTATGTTTAATCAAATGCTGATCAATCGACCGAATTCACAGACACTTTTAAAATGTGCTTCGAACAATGCCCATTTGCCGCCATTACCAATTTTCTTTCGATTCACGACTACTATATTCTGTCATGCACTTGACTACACAAAATGAAACTGGAGAGCTTAATAAGGCATTCATAGACGCCACATTATCGACACAGGCTCTGCTAGTCTATTCTTGTCACGTTACACGCATTCGCCTAAATGCTTGGGCACTTTGCTTCCATCTGGCTAAATATGGGGTCACGTAGGGGCACACTGGGGCAAATGAGACCATATCATTCTCCCCACACTAATGCAGACATTTCTCTGCGTTTCCAATTGTGCAGATCCTAGAGCTCCACAGAACGTGAAAATTGAGACGATCGATCCTTACAGGGTGCACGTGAGTTGGGAACCGCCGACTAATCCCGACGGGCGAGTCAGTGGCTATAGTGTTCCTTGGAAAGTCGAAAAGGTTCCGATTAGCGGTACCTACCTCAACAACTGGAAAAATTACACGATCCCGAATTTGAAGCCAAATCAAACCGTTTTTGCCATTGTTTGTGCACGCATTGCAGAGGGAGATATGGATGATCGCGAGCATCGGGTCTGCACTGATAGAGTTAAAACGACTACATCAGGTAAGGAGGAAGGTGAGTTCTTTATGCTTCTTTTGTCAAAGGCAAAACTATCGCTTAAAAGCAACCAGGACAAAGCATATCAAGCCTACAATGGCACCCATTTATCGCTACTACTAAAATGGTTCTGTAGCTTCGATTTACAGTATCTTCTGCCATTTCCGTCACGTTCGCCTCATGAGATAGCCCAAAATGCCACAATGCACCCTGTTAACAGTTTGTTATTTTTGATCTGAAGGGGAAGGTTCAGTGACTGGAGCCCCGAGTTCGACTTCAATAGTTTTCTACCCCACACCTAAAACCGTCGCCACTGGTGGATCTACCTGTGCTGCTTTAGTCACTGAGCTCTGCTAGCTTCCATGACCTTAGTGCTTGCATGATTCTCCTCGAAAGCATGCCAACTTCAACAACTGTTCTATCTTCTCCGAGTATAGAAGCTCAATGCTTGCGTTTGCCAATTACACTGTTTCTACTGCAAGCTTCATTACTCCGCAAGACGGTTGATTTGACAAGTATTTGCTTTTAAACCTCATTAGCATGAGCAATTGTTGCAAACGATTTGCAAATAACAAATATAATGAGCAGTTAGCGATTTCGCTTGTTGTAAATTAGTGATGAATGCAGACCTCAAGTCACCAGCTGCATTTTCACACAAATTAAATTGGAAGAGAAATTGAGAAGTGGGATGAAGTAGACGCAAAATAATCGAGACTAATTGGGAATCATAGAGGTGAGTGGGTGAATGTATGAGAAGCCAGCAGAACAGCAGAGAACACCCATACAATAGCCTTAACTACACAACAATGCGTGTGGTTTTATGGGTTGCGTGTGGGTGCGCGATTTGCTTTGTGGGTCAAGAGTGGATCATTCCATTGGCTTATATCTCCTTACCATATGCTTATAGGGGCACGTGTGTGGGATGTCAATACGAGCTCTGTTTTTGTTTCCATTCAGCTTCATATTGCTGGCAACCTTATTCTTGCATGGCGATCGCCAAATAGCAGGAAGTACGACACATTTTCATGCTTTACAATGATTAACTACTAAGTAGATTCATTCTCTTCCTCGCATTGTCTGATAAGTTTAGCTTCTTATCCGATTCCCTAGTAAGCGATACGAGAGACGCAGTTCTTTTACGCTTTCATTCTGATTCTTGAGCATTTTGCTTCTACCTCATTTAATTTGTGTGCGTGTGAGAGCACATAGGGACAAATGAAACTCTACTACTCTTCGACGCTTCAAGCCTAATGTCAGTCAGTCACTAGAAAGTACGCTTACTTTAGTCAACAGGGTGACGTATACCCGCTGAATGCACACACACATCCAAGCCCAGTCACCACTGACCCACAGCACACACGTTGATCGACCAGGTCATCGCTCTTGGTATGCGAACCTGAAATTAAAACTGGATGGTGGATCGTTAGCATTGGGGCCACTCACCCACAATGTAAACCCAGGCTATTGCACTTGCTTCTGTTATTCAGCCAGATAAAATGGGCCCATTCTTTGGCTTTTCTTCGAAAATGTACGGATTGTATTCACAAATCCTCGCCCAAAAACCATTTTTATGCATCTAAGCATCTGTAACGTGCGCGTAGCACTGAGAGACTTCCTTGAAGTCAGGCGAAGGCATAATACTAGGACAGAATATTAGTATTTAGCAAAAAGAAAGGGATTGGTGCAGCGTGTAGCGAGAGGGAGAGAGAGAGACTAACATCGAGCTCCAATGTCTTAGCTAACTTTGTTTGCATTTCATGTTGCATTTAATGGGTGGCACAAGGTCTACTCCGATCCGCTAGATTGATTCACCTGCGATGTAACAAACTATGACCATCATCCCGATGCATTAGACATGGAGAGCACTGATGAGAAGATAAGGTTCCACAACTAACGGTTGTACTGCGTGTGGTTGAACGAAGTGGTGGTGTGGATATTGTCTCATCTGGATGTCTTCAAGCACCAATTGAGCTCTCTCGTCAATGCTGTAACCTAGGTGTGACGTTTTCTTTCATTGTTTGCCTTCCTTGCCAAAATAGTTACTGAATGTCTTCCTTTTCAACGTGGGTGGATCCTCTGGAACACGGGGGGAATTGCGGGTTTGAGAAAGTTTTTAAGCAGTTGGAGACCTTTACGTAGCAGCATGGCAGCGTTAATGATGTCAGGTCATAGCACTTTAAATCTGTAGGTCCCTTCATTACATTCACCGCATCTATCCATCTATCCGTTTGTTGTCCTCCCTCTCATTAACCCCTTTTCCCTCCGCCCATCCCTCATCCACCCTATCATCCAATTATTAAAGACCGCTCAAGCATTTTTTTGTCAATGGCATTGGCATCTTCTGTTGGCTAATAGCATAAACAGTAGTAAAAGAAAGCGCATTAACGCAACTTACGCAAAAGATCGGATCTCGTCTTGTAGTGCCGACTTGATGACTATAGTAGCAGGCGTGGGAGACCGAAGAAAGCAACAGACGTTAGTGGCTCTATTCAAGTTATTCACTCACAAAGCACTTTTTGTGGTCAAGTGATGAGACGTAAAGGACTGAGGAATACGAGGTTAATGTGAGCATGGATACAAGGTTGAGGTGTAATGCTCAGTTTCGGGATTATAAATGGATGTCTTGTGGATAAAATTCAGTGATGCAGACTTCATTTCTCAACACTTTTGACGAAAGTTAGCCGTGTGGTGCTAAAAGGTACCTGGTTGAAAGGACCATGATCGATAGTAAGAGAAAGTTCCTGTGGGTGGCAAAGACTAGAGAAAATGAGCTCTCATCACGGGATGCTTTCTCCGCCTTCGTGTTTACTACTCCAACCTCTTGTGCGCCTACGAGTCCATTTTGGCCTCTTACACCTTTACCTAATCACCTTTATGCTTTCACAACATTCGCCATCGCTTCGCATCTGCTTCATCCCACTTCCTCATTTCACTCTTTTTTTAACTTGGATGCAGATGCAAATATGATCTGAGGTCTAGCAATTAGCGTAGTTCGAAGCTTATTTCAAATTGATTTGGCGAAATTTAGGTTATAGATCAGCATTCGAATAAACTGGAAGACTAGACTAACTTCCTTGCAAAGCGCCGCAGCCACCGCCCCAATCCCACTGTGTGTCAAATTTATTCACCATCCCTCCGAATCTCCAGTTTAGTGCCTCCATCAATAATGTTAGCGATGAATTTGTGTCAAGTAAAGTCATAGAAGTGACTAGAAGATAGGGCCTCCTGTTTTATCATCAGCCGTGGTGCTGGTGAATGTCATGACATGTGCACCGTGGAAAGCGTGTCTTAGATAGTCAAGGGTGGTAGGAAAGAGGATGGGATGTGGTGAGGAAGTGGTAAACGCTCACATAACTAGAACGGTCACCCCATTGTCCAGATGTAGCAACAAATGCGTGGACTTTGGAATGACCGGACGATGCGTTTCAGCCTCCCAAGCAGTGGCTGCAGGATTAACAAAATGGCAATGCTGAATGCTCTTGATGGAGTGCACGACTTTGTTAAAAGGCTGCACACCCTCCTACTGCCTGCCACGCATCGGCAATCACGGTGTCCCACTCACTCATAGGGCAGGCAATATCCACTCACTCTCCACCGTGAAAATGACGCACACACCAGTTCTCACTGGAGGCATGTTTGTCATGCTGCAGTTCAAAGTCTCCTTAATAAAATTCTTGCAAGCTGTTTAGGCCTGGCATATTTAATCAATTCATGACGATGTGCAGGATGATGGATGACACAACAACACCTAGAGGTAAAACATGAAGGATACACTTACTTAAACATCTAAGTCTCGCCCAAATAAATAACCGTCTCAAGTGGTCCCATCTAATCAAACTATTAGCCCCTCAAATGGCCACCAAGTGTCCAATAAGCACGCCATCTTCCCCCACACGGACATTTTAGCAACTGTGACAGTGTCACCAATACCATTCATTCATTACTCATGATGAAGGGGGGTAAGGACAGGCAGAGGGCAAAGGCCAACTGGCGCCAAACAACCAACACGCACATTGAAAGCGTGTGAACACAATGAACACAAATGACAATGTTATAAAAGACAAGGCATCCCTAAGTGAGCTGAGTGATGCCAAAGGCGAGATATTTGCACTTGACTAATGAGCATGATGGCCTCGCCTGAAGCAATTGACGACTCAACTGTTACAGCGTCACCAGAATTTGGAGGTTATTGGCGTAGCAAGCATGAATTCAGGGTATGGTGGTGAGGGCCATCACTCTTCCCAGTGTCCAAAGGTTTGGACGATGCGATCGTAGCGTTGGAAGGCATCATCCACCATTTCAATTAAGCATGTACAAATATGTTCCATTTACAGGTCGGTCAACCCAAAACAATAACGCCAGCAGCAAAAGCAACAGCGACAACGGCAAGAGGAAGAAAGAGAACGCAGCGTGCATCGAGTGTTGTTGCAAAGGCGTTTTCTCCACTGCAAAAGCAAAAAGCGCATTGAGATAGAAAAGGGGGAGAGAGAAGTGTGAATAAATTTCAATTGCGTCCGCTCTGCATGCGTATGTGACATCGAAAGTGCGTGATGCAGTGAGGCAAGAATGAGGTTAATGAATGAAGTGAAGCATTAGCATCAGCAGCAGTAGTATTAGTAGTGAAGGCGCAATTACTCAAAGGGGAGGGGACTGTTGGCGAGCCTTTGACCCAACTGTCAAATGAGAGAGAAATCGATGGTGACGACGATGGGTGGATGGGTTGGTAGAGAGTCAAGAGAGGTGGGTAGGTAGGCAGACAAATTCGGAGGAAGCTATTTCGGATTTCGCTCCATTATAAACCAGAATTTTGTAGTTGTGACTTGAGCAGAATGCAGTGAAAGTAAATTCGAGAGGGAATCATTGGTTCCACTAAAGTAGTGGTGCTTCAAAAGTTCAGTCAAAATATGCAACTTAGGCCACTACTAATTGCAACTTGTTCAAGATTGCTCTTCCATTTTCGCCTCGTTTGCCGCTAGGTTCACCGCTATAATGTAGTGCTAGACTTGCTCTATTGCCAGTGCAAATACACGAGACTGAGCCATAAAACACAGGAATTAAATTTATTGCAAGTCATTCTTGACAAGTCTTCGTGTCAAATGGCAGTTAGATCTCTACAGAGATTCCGATTCGCACAGTTAGTCGCTACACTTACGAAATGGGTGTGTTTTGTCAGCCTAATGGTAATAATACAGCAACTACGTCATTACTGGCTTGTCGACGAGGATAAATGGATTGCATTTGTCTAAGTTTGTGGATAATTGGTATCTGAAAAGCAAGCAATCGACATTAGATGTGCACCTTTTACATCTGATAGTTGAACTGCGATTGTGCATAAGACAAAGTTAGGCAAAGTTTTTTTCTCCAGAAATTTGCTCAGTTACATCTGGAAGTAATGTAATCGGCACTGTGGCGGTAAAGATAATAACCGGCACTTACTTTTCAACACTCTACGCTTGAAAGATATCACACCTTATCACTAACCCAAAAAGTAAACAATGTGCTTGCTGTTTCGGCCTACTACATTTCAGCGAACTCAGCACTGTGCATTTCAGTTACTAGCATGGCCTAGAGGCCACTTCACTCGACGAAGGTACAACAACCACCCAATTGAATGTAGATGCGACTGAGAACTAAACAAACAGCAAGCGTATCTATTTTGCACAGAATATTTTTAATGCAATGTAGCAAAGTAGTGGAATGGGGCAGAGGGAGCGCGGCGGAGGAGATAGATGCCAAAAGCCTAGTCAAATGTATCTGCTGGACAGGCGGATTTACTATTATGGGAAGCAGCATTATAAAGGTGCGTGGATCGTGCTTGAAAATGAAGCTCATGTGGACTGTTAGTCGGGAAGGATCCGGTTGGACTGCTGATCCAGGTCCTCACACTCCGCTATCATTCCCTTCCTTCATACACAGACAAACTTTATTCTAGCACTGAAGTCGCACAATTCTTTTGAGTGAAATAGGCGAGTGATCTTCGAGAGGTGTGCGCTCTTGATAAAGCTTCCCTTTTTGACACTTTTGAAAGCGTCAGACGTGTCTCCTCTATTTTTATTGCGCCTTAGCCCTACGTTGTGGACTCGTCATTACTTCGCCTACTAGAATAGTCGACGTTCATTTAGACACACCTGATGGCAAGCGCAGCTCATTCAATGCGTCAATGAGCGTTCGTGGCGCACAAGTCACCCAACTTTGGTCCTACCACAACTGACGAAACCGGAACTGAGTCAAATGAAGCGCGATGAAACAGCACCACTCGTCTCCTTTGCCTTCTTTCCTCCTCCTTGACAGAAAAGAATCAATCTAGGCGAGCAGTGATGAAACCGATGCCCGTTTAGAGAGCTCACTTTCATATCGGAAAGGTGTAATGCCAATTTAATGACGAGAAGCATGTTTGTCGAACGCAACTCGCCAGGCTAGGGAGACTACCGCGAATCTTGTGGCGGCTCCAAGCAGGTGGATACCGATCATTGTTGATAGATGATGCGCTAGCCAACCCGACAACTCTATCCAGTAGTGCAATGAGTCCGCCTCCCCACACCAGTACCAGTACCGATTTCAGAATTCAAGTCGTTAGTGAAGTTCATATTTAAGTGTACATGTCGTCATTGTATGACCTACAAATAGATCTAGATCAGGTTCTTGATAATCGGTAGCATTGTGAAACCAAAAATATACATTTTAAGGGCTAGTTTCAAGGTCCAATAGCGTTATATGGATGAGAGTGGTTATGTAGGCAGAACTTTGCCGCCGTATTGCCCTGCATGTTGATTTGGCTCGCTTTCAATATCCAGTCACGACTTTTGGGTCGCAGCAAAGCAATAATGTTAACGCCGAGAGATCTGGCTGGCCTTCGTCACTCACCCTTCCCCCACACCTCGCCAATTACAGTCATCTTTTCCATCTCCGATACATAAGTAATGTGTTGACGACCCCAACAGCGCGCTGTGGGCAATGCGGTAACAACCAAGGTAAGGCCATTCAACTCAAGCCCATGCATTACTTTAAAGTAGCCTTCCTTCATGTTTGATGCTAAACTATGACAAATTTAACTCATAATGCGCAAGTCCGCTAAACTCAAGTCCCAAATCACAAACCCACGAAAGCTGCAGCCCTGCAAGATCACATCACATTAAATCATTGGACGTCACCGTTCAGAACAGTCTCCGCCACGTTTACCTCAGCCTCTTTACTCTTCACACTGTACTCTGTTTCCTCTACTTTTCTTTTAAGCACAGAGTAGCCATGAGCCACAGAAGAGATAATCAACCTAACACCAAAGAAATCCCCGGCTGCCTGCATCTAAAATCGAGGAAGGTAAGCACTGCAAGAATTAAACCACTCACCTTATCATTTGCATTGCCTCTAGGGCGGCCTCAGATCATTATATCATCGGGGCAAATAGCAATCAGCCACTCAACCGCTGGAAGAAACTAAACAAGAGAAGAGAGTAAGAGTTATGCGTTTCACTTTCATTCGCCCACCTTTCGAGGCATCTCCAAGCAATTAATATCATCAAATAACCTCAGATCCCAAGAATTGCAGAGACTCAGTATTTAGCGATGATACTGGCGAATGATTGCCTCGGATGCCAGCTCTCCATCAACTTTGACAGTCCTCAACACGCCATTAGTAAGCCAAACTCAGTGTCGAAAGAGGTCGACCACGAGCTGACTCCCGAGCTAGTGAAATCGTAGGGGGTATCTTCCTTTCATTTGCCGTCCAATGCGAGCGACAGGGCCGTAAATGCGCTTCCGAGAGCAGGTTTCTACCAGTTCTGATCTTCGGTTGTAGCGACTACCCTGGCTTAAAACCTACGCGTTTTGAGTGTCGGGATGTGAGATGGAATCTTGATTGTATTTTCCTTTTTCAAATGACGAGGGGGTTGATTGCTTAAAAGGAACTGCACTTTTGATACGACGCGGACATTATTCCGGGTCCTGGCGCAAAGAACTAAACATACAAGCCGTTTCGCTCCCACTGACCTGTTACTTAAAATAATGCCCACGTCATATTTTAAACTGCATTCATTCTTCAGCATTCAACTCATCCATCATTTAAACAGGATAAGTACATTCAAAGCTCCATCGTGCATCACACACGAAGATTGCATTAGTTTTTGGGCCAAAAACTGCTGCATGACTACTCCACGAAGTTCATAAACGACAGCCCAAAGAGAATAATCCACATTACAATCTCCCCCATAGCAAGCGCAGTGACGGCCGTGTCACTCACAATGAGTGACTCGTGGTGAGAAGAATTTCCTTTTGAATCCATTATTTTCGGAATCAAGTTGCAACCGCTCCATCGTGATGCTGGACTCGACTTCACCTTTACACTATTGTTTGCGGCCCTGGTCGACTTACTTGATTTGTTACGAATTCGCCTCCTCTTCTTTCGTTTATCCAGAATAACTGGCAATTTTGGTTTGATGTCGAGATCCCCAGCAGGTATTCCAAGGATCTTAACCACGTCTTAGCGAACCGCCTCTTGTTCTGCGTCCTAAGAAGTGATCGAATAACGCGAACGGCAAGGACGTCGTAAAACTCGGTTACCTTGCCTAGTCCTAAGCCGGTTTTTAAGATAATAAGGGAAGCGTACGCTACTCTTCCTCCTCTTCAGCTTATAAAACTCAGATGCGGAGAGCAACTCAATCCTCCAGACAGCCTCGCGCTTCAGCTTAAATAGCTTGTAGGTGAAGCGATTGATTTGAAGTCAAATACCTTTTGAAACAATATCAAATCTGCATAACTACGCATGACCTTTCATCCCAAAGCCAACTCTTACTCGATAATTAAATAACTTGCCTAAAATATGCCTGAAATAGCTACTTTTCATTCCGGGAATTTATCGAATGAAAGGTAATGTTGCTGAAAAAATTCACAAATTCGACTTAAGATGTTGTACGCTACGCAATTTCAATCTGCAATCTCGTCTGCAATGCAGACGAAAACGCAGGATTCGCAGTGTCAACTCCAACACAAGATTTACTTTCCCAACTCTCTAGAAGGGCATCAGTCCCATCACTGCTCACCTTGATTAATTCTTTTCTGTCTCGGGTGGTGCTGTTTCACCGCGCTTCCTTCGACTCAGTCCCGGTATCGTCATTTGTAATAGGACCAAAGCTGGGTGATTGCTGTGCCACGAACGCTCATTGACATAACAAATGGGTCGCGCTTGCTTTTAGGTGTGCCTAAATGAACGTCGACTGTTCTAGTAAGAGAAGCAATGACAAGTTGATAACGTAGGGCCGAGGCGCGATGAAGATAGAGAAGAGCGCACTCTTCTGGAAACCACTCAACTTGCGCTCTTAAAGGCATTTCGCGACTTTATTATTAAAAAGAAGTTTGTCTGTGTACGATGAAAGGGAAGGATAGACGGAGTGTGAGGAGCTGGATTAACAGTCCAACTGACCCCTTCTCAATTAACAGTACAGGTCAATTTCATTTCTACACCCCTTTATAATGCTACTTCCCATAATATCAAACTAATCTATCTAGCAGATAGTATCAACTCGGCTATTTGCATCTACCTCCTCCGTTGCACTCCATCTGCCTCATTCTACATGTCGACACGCTTCACTACCGCTGTAGCGTCTATCCAGCGCCGCGTTCGTATCCTACTCACCTCCGCCACAATGAGGGCAAAGGTCCTTCACATGACTTTGGAGGTCTCTGAGGGGTGGTGTAGCAGAGAGCAAGAGATGGGTAGGAAAAACTGCTGGTCATGCCAAGTAAAGCAATATTTATTAAGATCGTCATTATAGTAGCGACGTCGATGTAGATTAAAGCGAATGAGTGGTAAGCGCAAGTAGGAGCGCAAATCCCCATCTAAGTCGTCTATGGAGAGTAGCGATGTTGATTGCACTATGACTGGTGCTGGTGCAAGGAGGCGGGGACCACCCAACACAGACGCTATTTGCCTTGAAAGTGAGCTAAATCTATATTTTGGCCATATATTTATAAGGTTCTACCCGCTTAATAACCTTCATCGATATGGCGCCATTCGACCTTAAAATTAGTCCTTAAAGTAAGTAGCTTTGGTTTCACAATGATGTCATTTGCCACGAAACCGACCTATATCTATTTACAGATCATACAGAGACGGCATTTACACGTAAGCACAAGCCAAACTAAAGTCTTGAGCCTTAAAATCGACCACGGTGGATATTTCAAGCCGTAAAATAACGTCATTTTACCTTGAAGACAGTAAACGAAAACCCAAAAATCGGCGACTCATGCTTGTGACGTTCCTCTAAAATGGTCTATTCGCAGCCTTATCCAATTTTTTTCTTGACACATAAAAGGGCTGTGGAATCAAGCCAATCGAAATATACTTCGTTTTCCCCTTCACTTTCAGTTGTCCCTTTTGATGTGCAAACATTCTTTAGTAGATGTGACGCCTTACTAACCTCACTCGTTACTTGCATTTCTCACTTCCCGCAACTCACTGATGCCAAAGCGACTTCTATGCCTCTCTGCGCCTAATGGCGGATCTTTTAGCAGTCCTTCCGTACAGCATCAGCATGTTAGATAAGCTGATTAGATGTTGTCATCTTCTTTCAATGATTGGCGTTGCCCGTTTGTTTTAGCCAGGACGTTTAGGTGTTGCCGCTTTTGTCACTGTGACGTAAGGTGATGCCGATATGAAGTAGTTGTGGAGCAATCGGGAGTGTAGTTATGATGCTTTAGTGTGTCATACTCGACACGAGTTGTCGACGCGTATCTAAGGGGTATTTTCAATGACGCCTGCATGTAGGAGTTGTAGTGAGTGGGCGACCACCTATTGCCCGAGTGTGATTAATTTGTGAGAGAAACGGAAAGCACCCAACGATTCCATGCCCCGCTCGTTTTTACAGATTTCACCCTATGCAGCTTATGCTGCTTAAATTTGTGTGATCTGGGGATTCTCGTGTGTGTGTGTGTGTGTGTGTGTGTGTGGATAATGTTTAACAGCGATCTGCCAGTTGATGGTAGTGAGTGCATTCCCGCTGTCTGAGACATGTAGTTTTGCTTGCCTAAGCAAGCTTGCAATGTGACAGTGGATTTTAGACTGATAGCCATATTGTAGCTCAATTACTGTCACTATAGTTGTTGGTTAGCACATTTCTCTCCTATCCCATACGGAATCAGCTTGCAGCACGGGAGATGATGCGACTGACGGCGCAGTAGCCTTACCGAGGAGAGCATGGCGGATGGCGCTGGACAAGGCGAAATGGACCGTTTATGCGTTGGCGGTTTGTTGAATGACGGATTTTGGTGATGAGGTCACTTAATTGCGTCATCGTTGTACCTTTTCGGAGTGGTATGGTGAATGCACATGTATGTGTTGTGCCAGAGTGTGGTGTCTCCTTTTGCCTCCGGGGAGAGAAAAGCTGAGAAAACTGAGGTCCGTATGTATGGATTGGTGATAGAGATGTTCTATTGTGGATTGAAGGTTTGCTAGCCCTAGCCCACTTGTATTACCATGTGACAGGTGCGGCGTAATTCGCTTTAGGAGGTGCAGAACTGCTCATATTGTTTGCACAGGTAATGGGTGCATTTTGAAGTAAATTGCCTGCTGTTGGTGGTGTCATGAGTCTTTAGAAGGGGTGGCATGCTGTCACTGAGCCTTAAGACTGGCTCCAGAAGATGTAGAATGTGTAACTAGTGGGTGGTTGGGTTGGTGGGTGTGAAGGGAAAGGCGGATGCTCGTGGAAAAAAGAAGGCAAGATCTCTCCAATCGCTTTGTACGTGGGCATGTATGGCAAGTGGGTGAGAAGAGAGGGAGGGCCCCATACTGCCTGATTAATGTCGTAAAACCACCTCCCCCGCAGGGCGACCCGAATTGTTGTTGTGTTGTCACTTCAGCACGCGGTTCCCTTAAGCAGACGTGGTAGCTAGTGCCACCACTAAGCAAACGTGTGGAGTTGAATAATACGCTGATGGAACTAACCAGATGGGATAGGGATTATTGTAAGAAATTTGATTGTTGAACGCCTTTCAATCATATCTGTTGGTGTGCCCGCAATCCTTTGTATCTTATACCTTTGCCAAAAGTTGTGATGGCCTGCTGGCGTCACAGCTGCCTTGTTGGCATGGCATCCATACCTCCTGGGCATGTCGACATTGGTCTTTAAAAAGAGTGAGTTTGACAGGTGCACATTGTGATACAAGTATGTAATCAAAATATTAAATCAGAAATAACATGAAAGGTTTTCTATGTCAGACCTGTCACGATGAAAATGGGATGAAGGTTTTAGCTATGGGAGCACCAATTGTTTTTCAGAGTCCAAAGTGTGTTGTGGCAAGACTAACAGAGTTTTGCTTAAAAATTAGCTTCATCACTTGTGTGTGGTTGAGATTTGAGCAAAGTAATTCTAAAATAAACACGCGGCGTTGCATTGTTGTATGATCCGGAGGCACGTAAGTGTGGGCTACGGGGCTTAGAGCAAACCAACTCGTTCAAGCTATTCAAGAATGCGTTGATGTTTCTTCGTAGTGCTTCATAGCGGAGAAGTTTTGTCTCACAAAGCGAGGACGGCGATGACCATGAGAACGTCATAATGCCATGCTGACGGGTCGCGATGGCAAAGGAAATGTAGTTGATAAATAGCAAATAGGTCTAAAGAATAGGGATACTAAAACACGACGCTTTATTCTTTGTTGTGAAGCAAAGCTGGAAAGCAGTTGAGATATTTTATTGTGTGTAGCAAACGTGATGCAACGTTCTAAGAATTTATTGAAGGCAAAAGTAGGCATAATACTAGGGTAGAAAATATAAGCATGTTCAGCAAGCAGAGGGAAAGTTCTGCTGGCATGATCGGAAGGTCAGCTCACCCGGTTAGAGCAATATGGCCACCCAAGTCAAGGTAGCCGAAACTGGCAATCAACAAACAAAGCATTAAATGTGAGGTGTTGCAGAGAAATTAGAATGTAGTAATCAAAAAGGATGAGACTAAGAAATGCGGACACAAAAGACGGGATTAAGCATGCGTGTGCAGAGGGTGAAAATTCGTCTGTTATGAAATAATATACACAGGGGATGGGTGACCATCTTCTGGGTAATAAGATCAGTAGAGGAAAAAAAATTGAAACACAACAATATTGGGAGAAAAGGAAACAGTGAAATGTTTTTTGTTTCATTCATAGGTGGTTTGATATGCTTGAACGGGGGAAAGAAGGGAAAGGAATGAGGGGGGGGGAGAATCAGGTCACATAGGTGTCTTGATGGGATTTCGCTACCGTCTAAAATTAATGCTCACTTCTGAACGCGGTCGCTGGGCTAATCATGCAATTAAACCAAAATATAATGCCATTTAAATTGAGACAATCCGCTTGGAAAATATCCTGATAACACTTGTTTATTAGTTAAAGCTAAAATTACACGTCAAATCACATTCAGAATCTTAAATAAGGCAGTAAGAGTAGTTTTCGATGTCCTGCCTTCTAAGCAAGATGTGTACAAGTCACAGCCGCGCAGGCACAAGTGCTGGTTACTCTAAAGGAGTATTTGTCGTTGGCGGTAAGGGTTCGCGTTTCATATGAGAGGGCAGTTTAGCCATGGGAACTTGGGGTGCCTCGACATCCATGGCTTCCAAGTGCTCGAGGGATGTTGGGCACTATGCCAAAAACGAGTTCCAATGCATTAGGGTCCCTCTTTGACAAAATTTTGCTAAAATTCTTTAATATGAGCATTAACGTAGAGGAGATTTTTTAGCTTCTATACTGCCTAGAAGGTTGTGAAGACTTTGGTAGTTCTTGTCTAAAAAACTGAACGAATCCCGGAACTGGATTTAGCAAGACAATGGCACACTAAGTTGAGATAATTGGCACTGTTGACAAAATTATCTGTTCAACCTTGTCATTAAAGATTTCACCGGATTGGGCATATGAGTAGAGGGCTCCAAAGTCGTTGCATCAGGCCGCGTTGCATACAAGGTATCATGGCGTGATACCAAACGACATGCTTTTGATGTTGAGTACAGTTACGACGATCGCACCGGTTTTATATCTACCAAGATGTGCTTCAAGCTTGGCAGTCTGACAATCTTTGACTGTAATGCATGTGGACGCAAACTGGGAACGTAGCTGCATCAGTGCAGATTGAAGAAGCACTGGGTGTGCAGACGGTAGAAGCTTATTTAAGCTTGGGATGTTCAAGGGCATTGCTTGAACACCCAGATCCATTATGCACACCGAAGTGTGAGGGAGTGGCATTTGTAGCGCAATTGCATAAGACAATTATAGTTTTGCATACCGTGCATCATCACGTAGTCATAGCCATGGTTAGAGATCGCATTTTCACATCTCGATCTATGATGTGTGACCCTTGTGGATTCGTAGAGCTTGCTCGAGTTTTCAGCACCAGTAAAGCCGTCACTAGCTTGACACTGCGTCAAGTCACGAAAATCACTGTGATTTTCATTTTCACATCCGCTGAAGTAGCCGCAGTCTCCACCACAACAACTCTGCTTACCAAGAGCTCCACTGCTCTACGTCTTCTGCATTTCATTCTGCGGAAAGGCAGAGTTGTCGAAACCATGCCATAATTAATTGCAACAGTTGTAGTTGAAGATTCCGCCTCGAAAACCCTAGCCAGTATTTGCACCGAAGTGGCACATAGATGACTGACACCGCGGAAATGTTGCCTGCTTCGATCAACCACAGCTACCAACGAAGGGACAGCCGAAGGCAATGACAATGCTCAGCGAACGCATTGCTGATAAATAATGCTTTTTGGTTTTAGCGTGCTTGTTTTTAGACCACCATAAAGGTAGATTTAAGCTCTCACGCAGCCGACTCACTGGTTGACATGGTCACGCCTCACTGACCTCCAATTTATCTGTGTACTAGCTACAATATACCCATGACACATGGCTTTGGAAGGTGTTACTTCTTCGTGTACCATATTATTCGTCATTTAAAATGCGTATTAGATCTGTTAGTATGCAACATGCGCCGTGGGAGCCTGCTGTTTAACTTTCTTTTTCAACTCACTAACACCCGTTTCTTCAAGAGCTCGCATGATCAATTAAATTCCTCGAATTTCGTCAAATTCAAGCGCCACAACCCTGGGCACCTAAATGATTTGCGTAGTAGTTTATTTAGGAGACTGTTGGGAGGTTGCGGCTGAGCGTTTGAGAGAGACGAAAGAAATAATAGCGCAAGCTGTCTACAAACGAATGTCTGGATCGGCGACTCTAGCTATCATTTGACGCACTCAAGAAAAGCAAACAGGTTAAAGTTGTCTTTCACTTGCACGGATTTAATGAATGGTAAATTGTCAAAGTCGTCTTCGGGCAAAAAGCTGATATAACCAAAGTGGTTATTCCATTTTGAATACCATAGTGCCATGTCCGATGAGGAACCCATTCGGATAAATCACGGGCAGTCTTTGTCAAAAAGGAAATTCTTCGATTATTTGCCTTGAACACAAAAGCGAGAGACAATCGTGTAGTTCTTCGCTGTGGCTACAATTCATTAAGTTGCTGCTTTTGTAACTATCATGTCTGTTTGGTAGCATGTCACGCAGGCACTGAACTGTCTGTGCTGCTTTAAATGTACGCAGTGGACAAAAGACGGCGGATTTGTTCGAATTTTGTGCTTGACGAGAACACTAGGACCTCTTCCTCAGACTTACGTCCCGCAGAATAAAGCGATATGGTGGCAAGAAAATGGGAGTCGTTGGGATTCTGCATGGGGAAAGAGGGCTAAGCAGTAAAATCTAATGTATGCCTAGAAGTGGCTAGAGATGTAGTTCAGGTCTAAGTTTGTCTAAGTTTTAGGAAGGCACCTTTCCCAACTAGAAAAGCACTGAATCCAACGCAAATGCTTCGCGTTTGGATAAAGAGGCGGATGACATTTGCAGTGCTCTCCCCAAAGCCTTAGCTGTCCCTAGGCACAACACAGATGACCTTTACATACAGTAAACTCATATCATCAAAAAAGGGGACAAAATTTTGCTAGCTGCTAAGCAAGTGCGTTAGCATTTCCCCGTAAAAATGCCAAATTGGGACTAACAGGCATCGTCAAGCGTGTGATAGATACCGGTCAAGCTATGCCCATCTCGCATGCACCCAGACGGCACCAACTTTTCTGACAGGACCGGTAAGCCGATTTGTCACAGAGATGATTAGAGAAGAGGACACAAATCCACCCGCATCGCCCTGACATGAAACTGTCGCATTAAGGAGTTTGTCTGCAACTGCGATACTACTGGTGGAATTGTCAGAGCATAATGAAGGACTCCTATCACATTCCAAGCATATTGCACACGCTGTAACATTCTGCCTACAGTTTGTTGCCATGCGACCATGCTACCACTACTTGATGGCTTGTGCTAACAAATGTGGAGAATTCGAAGTCGTCTTGGGGAAGGACAAACGCAGTGATTAAACTAGGAGAGTCTCTGCTAACGACTCCTCATCGACTTGACTGCATTTTGTGCAAAATGCCACACGTGGTGGCGGTATGGATGTAGTACAAGGTGTGACAGTTGAGGGCTAATATCCACTATGAATCCTAAGAACGAACCACATTAGGCGCCATTTTGTGTAGTGAGCTGATGGTGGAAAAGGCCGCAATATCCTTCTAATTGTTTGATCGGTAGGTTTTTTCTTCTAACATGCCTTCCTGTTAAAGTTCTAATGGATGATTGAAACCGATCGCAATGATTCGCATCTTCAAAAGATTGAACAATACAGAGTAGACTCTTCTGCTGAGCTAGATGAGCCATTTGCCAATGAGAGTCGGAATATTTTGGATTGCATCAACAGGGTAGCAAAAACTGTTTACTCGTCAACGTTGCAATAAAATCCTGTTCTCGGCAAACTCGACCTAACAAGTACATCTCCGGAGTTCAAAACAGTGAGCTAGTCTAGCTCAGAACGAATTGCTGTATGCATTTTGGGTAGGCGCGTTTTTAATTCTGCAAAGTGCACCCTTCTCTAGCTTCTAGAAGAAGGTGGACATGCTCTAGAATAGGAAGCTGATGACTACCCTGTTTGACGAAGTTGTTGATATCCACGCATTTTAATGCGCGACGCTGAATTTGGGACCTCATTGTTGGGTTTTCGCAAAGCCCTTTAACGGAAAATAATCATTTTTGGAAATTCCTTATCTACGCACCTTTGTGGACGTTGAATGATGCGGCATGGCTGAAGGGCAACATAGAGGGTTTCGCCTCACTAGCACGCTGCATACGAATGCGTTGTTAAAGGCAACGGCTGTTACATTCTGCATCTGCCTATTTTTAATCTCCCAGTAATGTGACTCCTGTGTAGGCACCATCTGGTTTGCTTCCTGGTTACTTCATCAACAGCCCACCATCGGTCCTTTCGCACACATGATAAAGACCTATCAATGCCTCTGAACCTTGACACGCTTTTGGAAGTTGACTTGAACGTTCCAGAGCATAATGTTAGGGCAGGCATGTTTTGTGAGCATGAAGGGAATTAAAGGACATGGCCAGAGTCGCATACCGCGGTCACGGGAATCAATTCATCAAACTCGAAAGAAATACCGCCGCCCATAATAATACCTCGAACCATGCTTTAGGCGTGCCCTCAGTGCCTCCACCAATCAGTTCTCTGTGCGATCCGATTAGAATCAGCAAATGAATTTGGGATGCATTGCAAAGAGTTAAGCGAAAGTACTGAGTAGATAGGCTTTGGGCAAGAAACCACTAAAACAAAGGCACGACAGAATTATGAATTTTATAGTAAACGCACCTTGTTACATCCATCTTACCAGTTGCATTGTATATAAAGGCGCCAAATCACGTGATGTGTGGGCCGATCTCTACGAGAAGGATTTGCTCAGAAGACCAACTTCTTGAGCAAGATATCACGAGGACCTTCTCGGCTCCCTAGCGTGGACTTAGTATTCAGCACACCCTCACCAACTCATTCATGTCATCCAGCCTTTCGTCCGGAGTGCTCACACTTCTTCATAGTAGTAAACATTAACTTTCCTCAAAGCAAAGCGATAACCGGTTATGCAAGCATTGTAAAAAGGACGATGGTGTCATTAGCTTATTTTACCTTAAATCCACCTCGTTCAAAGCTCTGGAGGTACAAACGTTGAAATTTGGGTGGCAGCCATACAGATAGCTCCTCGCTCCGAACTGCTCATTGTCCATGTCTCCACTTAAAGCTGAACTCAACACGACCTCGATAACTTTAGTTCTGATGACGTAAAGTGCGCTCGCGTTATAAATATCCCAAATGACGAGTTCCATCTTATGGGCCAGCCCTTTGGGAACAAATTGAATGAGCTGTCATCCAATGGGATTCTCCTCGTCCCTGCTATTGGCAATGACGTACTCGCATTTGGCAGCCTCACCAATCCCGCATGCTGAGTGAATGCGCTTCACGTGGGTGGCGTGGATGCTAATGACGACAATTAATGCTCGCTTCTCGTAGTGTTCCTGCGATGCCCACTTGATTCCCTTTTTGCAATTGGAATCAGTCAACCTCAGGAGACACAACTTTTACTTGTGCTCTGTTAAGTATAGGAGAAGTGGAAGGGCAATGGGCCGTGAATAATGTAAGCTGGTTGTGGTTTGCTGCACGGCGCGACTGGTTAGTTAGAAACTTAGCAGTGGATGCCAGACCCTCTCTAGAACTAATGCTGTCCAGTCTGTTGTAACTGGATCCATTGGTTTGCTATTTGAGTGAGTTAGTTAAGTTGTCAGTGAAGTGGGATGAAATGCGGATTATTATCTTGACAGCAGGAGGTATTTTGATTAGCTTCACGGCTACTCATTAGACCGACATCACGACTAGTAAACAGGCGATAGCTGCTAGGTCGATCCTTCTTTTAATTCTAAAGACGAAAGAATCGCTCTAGCGCTTAAAGCGGCACCAGACTGCCAAGTCTGCAAGATCTAGTCCATGCAAGTTCTCCATCAGAAGAAAGGTACTTCCGTCAGTTTGGATTTCCTTGCACTGTTAATTTTCAGGCTGAGCGGCCTTTCATTTGCCCTATCTGGAGCATTCAGATGTGCGACTCCTGAAGACTGTGGTCCCAAATTTTCCTTTGTGTACAAAAAGGCATGCTAAGACGAAAGAGTCTTGCATTAAGGACTGTGTTGGTTGAACCTATGTGCGGACCAGAGTCTAGAACTACTCGGAGCAGCAATGGAGGAATCGCGTCCACACTCACATTTTGGCGTGAAGTAGGAATGAATGGAAGGTATGTTAAACTTCACTGTGCCTATGTGCTAACGACGATGAGTGACTGAAAAGTAGGGGGCTTGTCTGCTGGAGAATGTAGGAGGTTCATGTTATTTGTGCTTCGTCTCTACTCTGTTTTGTTACTCATTCAATACAAATGCTCTTAATAAGACCCACATCATTACTTTACTCTCTTCGTGCGCAATTCTTTCCTTAAAATAGTGGATCGGTTAAAGCCAAAGGGAGGTTTGTGGTCGAGTTACTTGAGTTTCACAGAATGTCCCTACCTCTAGTCCTTCGATCATCCTCCCCCCTACTTCCTACTTCAGTGCTTACTGTGCATTCTGCTCATTTAGTTTCTATTCTCGTGCCACTTACCCTTCACTCATGACGCCAAGTGTACCGGTCCACTCGTTCCTTCCCTCAGTAGTTTGGTGAATGCATGTGAGGTTTAGAACGCTGACAACATTGATTTGGCCAGCTTATTGGGGTTGACGCGATTAACACCTCTAAACAATTTCAGCGTGCGATGCGATTCAAAAGTTATCGTTATGTATTTTATTAACTTGTAAGCTATCATCTGTGAGATTTTCGACGTCAATTGGGTTTATTGTGTGCGTTTGAATAAATTTTAATGCGCGCATAGGCGATAGATTCTACGCATTTCCGCCACCGGTGACGTGTATGGCCACTAGTAACTTACTCTCTCTTAAGACTATCATGCCCTAGCTTTCTCATTCTTTTATTTGATGCTGTTGTACGCTTTCACTGTCGAGCGGCGTCCATTGCGCTGCAGTTCCTCACATTCTGGCTGAGCAGACGGCACGCGCTCCGCCTATGTGGATGAAACCATTGCCACCAAGCTAGGTTTGTTGCTCACCTGCCCATAATTTTTCCGTTTATTTGTGACCCATATGCATCTGAAGCCACGGTGCAGCTCAATCATCCACGCTACGATCGCATTCACACAATTCACTACCTGATTTGCGACGATTTTAGGCACTATGCTGTGTTCATGTTGTGGTTTCAAGTTGGTGGGACTGAGGCGGTGCTGCTGAACAATGCAGTGGAGCATGTGCCAGTAAACAACTACTTCCCCTCGTGGTGTGCGTAGCTCGGGCTTTGCTGAGCGCTGGAGGTTGAGGTCAGTGGACAGACAAGCGCTTCTTCTAGTAAATGCTGCGAAGCATTCACACCAATCCCGTGATGGGACGCATCCTTATATTCATTGCAAGTCTTCCTAAAATATCCAGATGACAAGTGCATTCAAAGTGAGGTGTCGCAGGAGTGCCGCTTCAGCCCCACCATTGTGCAACGACCAGGGTAAGAAGAAGGCTCCCACGGAAATACAAGAATAGTTAGCTCTACCTCTTCCTCGGTGATTGAAGTTGTAGGCAAGATTTGGCGGCTACATGGGTCTAGAATACTTTTAACCGTAAGTTTGCATCTTTGACAGAGATGGTCTTACGGCACGCTTCTTTATTTACCCACAGTGGAGGAGGTAAGGATGATAACAGAAGCGTCAGCATTGGCGCCGATGCCTGCACAAAGCTGGCTTAAAAAGCAGTTTGTGGAGCTGCTTTATAAGTGACACGGAAGCCGTTCATAACTGCTCGCCACGCCGATGCAAATAATGCAGCTCTTTCTCCACCAAAGCCCATCTGTGCGTTATTATTGCCAAGAATTTTGCCGAGTCAAAAGGTCCCTTGCATAGCTTTAAACAAAAGCTGGCAAAATAGACTTTCAAGTGAGAGAGAGACAACGTGTTCAAATGTTCAAAGAACTAAAGCAAGTAGTCCGCTCCACACGACCTAAACATTAACCAACTTCGAATCGAGCACTCCATGGTGTGTGTTAGCCACCGACGTTAGTGATTCAGCCCTGAGAAACGCGCCATTGCTTGAGCAAGGGCTACAGTCGACAAAATAATGATGAAAAGCGCAACACGGCATGATCTCTTTGCAACATTCACAGTGGTCAGAGACTTAATGAGCTGACCGATAACGAGGAAGGTCACAGTGAAGATGGACTATAAGACGTTGGCTGATTGATGACTATAGTGTCGGAGGTAGACTAGCCGATTGTACCTCAAGACGATGAGATGGAGCGACACGCACTTGCAGTTTTATTTAGGAAAGGGAATACGGATAGCAACGCACACGCTCTGTCTTGCAAACCACTCTCGGCATATACAGGAAGTGTTGCTCTGCGTGTCATTTTCTCGAGTGAGCCAATCAAAAGTCAATGTGCAGAGTCGCTTCCGAATTGCCACATGTCCACGCTATGCGAGCTATCCCTTACAGCATCCTTCGAATCCACGGTGAGGGAGGTGAACTCGTCGATTGTGTTGATATTGACTGGCAAGCTAATTAATTCGACATCATTTTTAAAAGCAAGAATCATTGATCTTTCACTGCTTTGATCAAAGAGCTTGATAATCCACCTGCAAAGAGAATATTTAATGGAGGAGCTGAAGTGTTAATGTGTGCTTACTCGCTTTTGGTCAAAAAGACGGTGCCAATATCGATGCTGGCGTCAATGTGATGACAGAGTCGCAGGATGCGGTAAGGCCACCACTCTACACTTAGACATAATATATTAAGATTTTGTAACTCTGCTCCTTCTTTACGCATTGCTTATCACTTTAACAGCAACTCCTCCTGTCAATTGCTTTGGGCGTCACTTGGCATTTTAATCGACCATTTGATCATGCCTTCTAGATAACTGTTCCCTATCTTATGTAGACATATCATTTTCCTTTGCACCCCTCGTCAAGGAGGTGCTTTTTGAATTGCCTCTCCGCTGCAGTTGGTAGAATTAACTTTGCCGAAATAATACATTATGAGAGCCCTGTACATCATGAGTAAGCTGCCAGTATCTTGTTGAACTTGTCGCTTCCTTCCGTGTCTTATGTGGCTCTCTCCTTGAAATGCTAAGTTAAGCCGCTGCACCTTCACGATCTGCTTTATGGTTAGGAGATTTCTTGATTTCTCCCCCACTGAAAATGTTATTTTAGCACTCTTTCAGTGGAGGAAGGCACTGACTTGCACTGGTTTAAAATGAAAAATGGTGCACTAGGAACTTTTTACATCGAGCTTTTAGATTCCATGAAATGAAATGGCTGTGCCACTAGTTATCTATTACCTTCTCCGTGTAATTATTCCTACCTTATCTTTTGCGCCTTGAAAGTGCTTTAAAACTAAACAAAGTATGGGCATATTGAATTACCATGAATAAAGCGAAATACATTTCCATTTGCACCAAAAATTTTTGATCGATTTTGATTTTCAGACTTTATAACTTTCTAGGTCGCAAGTAAGTACTTCCCATCTAATCAACATAGCAAAGTTGGATGCTGAAATGGAGGCAACGAGAAAGTATGTGAAAGGTAACCAAGACGAATCGGATGGGGTCACCAAATGACAAAGCCCGCGTCAGCAGTTCTCTGTGAAATTGAATTCCCCACCGAAGCAGAATATATTCAATAGATCAGCCGTACTTATGGTTCTCTTAAAGCTGAACTCCTGCCATGTCAAGCGAATGCATTGGCAAAAGCCTTTTGAGAAATACATACTTTTCTACTTCACAAAACACGTTATTTTCTTCCACAACTGCAAAATCCTCGTTCATTGGCTTGTCCTTCATGTAATGCGAGAATGGTAAGATGTTAGCTATTTAATTGTAACGAGAATCATGAAAACATGCAACACACATTTTAGCAAAACATCGAACCAATCGTAGGCTTCTATAGGTTGGAAATTAGCTGTATGAGCACGTGCTCGATGGAAATCTTAGCCGGAGAAAAATCTTAAACAACGTTATGCGCAGACAGAAGCAACAGTGGCGTCTTTCTACTTCGGCAAACAATGGTGTAGGCGTTCCTTCATTGTCCTCCTCCTCTTTTTTACCACTCCTTATAAAGAAACATCGGATGTATCAACAGCTTTCCAATGCATTATGTGCAATTTGACGATCATATACAGTGTACGGCAAAACTGTGCATTGCAAACTTCAAAATCCTGTGCACCTGATGTGTTAACACCTTGTTTAGTTAGTACTCTATTCCTGAAAATTGCCTTCGAATACAGTATCTTTGATTGCAAAGAAAGCTGGCAAGTTCAAAAAAGGTTTTTTGGGGTGTGCTAAGTAAATCAAATGCTCACGCACTCGTACTCACTGTTGCGTTTAATTGAATTAGGTGTATCAATAAAATAGATTCATCATTGCTGCATCCAGAGGTAACTGCACACTCACCGACGCCCGATGCCGAGATGTGTGCCAAAAAGATAGTCACCTCACTTTCTGCCCAATTAATTGCGAATCCGGTCATTTTGGTGAATTGCTACCACCCTGGAGCAGCTGGCCTCACGTAGCTTCTCGTATTCAGCAACAAGCTTCTCACTCAAGAGTTGCTTTGACAACAATAACGAGGCTGATTATGTTTTATAGTGATAAAACTTAAACACAAATGCGCAATTTTACCTTAAAATAGTTGCAGGTAGGTATTACTCTGCGAATCTGGAAAACCGATGATGAACCAAACAGCTTTCGAAAAGTTGATTCGTGTAACAATTTGATCCCTAACGCATTGGTGCTGTGGCGCAGACGTCTTGCCGTTGGCTTACGAAGTTTTGAATCAACTACTTAGGTAAGTGTTCGTGAGACTGTTTGCACGTCGAGATTGCTGCCACTGATTATCTGCATTCTCTTCTTTGCAATTCGCAAGCACCTCATCCATGGTACGCATTATACCATGTCGTTCTCTAACCAAACTTCTCAATCCAAGACTCTGACACCGGATCTGCATGATGCAATTTGCACTACAGGCTCCTTTTTTTGCTGAAATCGCTTCACACTTAGCCTGAAGCTATAAAAACCAACATCTGTTTAATATGTTTACGTATGTATGCATGCGAGGTAGAGGCGGAATTAGAGGGGATTATGCAACATTCCCAAAGGTAGTAAGACACACCAGGGTTCTTTTTGGGAAAAGAAAAATAAAGGTAGAAGGATGGCACTTAGCAAGCCAGATTGTTCTCACAATCATTGAACAATGCAACGTCACGGACATTTCTTACTCCAGTATCAAAAATTTCTCGTCCACTCATCCTTTGCGAGATATTCTTTTTAGTGGCCGAGATGGTGTGCATCAGTCTCTCTAAATTTTTGTTACAATCGTTCTATTATGCCACCCTGACTTAAAACGACCGCAGTGCTGACTGGAGGCTCTAAGGTCACACAACGGATGGACAGAGGCAGAAATTTTCAAGGGTTCTGCTAAGGGCGTCTATGGAAGAATGCGCGATCAGTGCCCCCTATGACGGCAAGCATGCATGGTAGTACCCGTTTGGTTGCCAAGACAGCACCACTACCGTCTCACATCAGCCACCAGAATATTGAAAATAAATGACAAACATGAAAACTAGCCGCATTATTACTCAAGTTTGCCTACAACTATATAATTATTGGTTAAATCAATGCTAGTTCATCTCGTTACTTCTATCACACTTTGACAGTTATCCTGATTAGCAACTGTGTTCTGGAAGAGGGCAATACGGTGTGCGCGAACTGTTTGGAACTGGTTGTTTAAAGAAGATGATTTCCGCGTCTATTCCTCTCAACCCTTTTGTTCGCACCTCAGCACTGCCCAGACATACGTCGCTGTTGGGGTCCAAATCAGCTAATTGAGAGGTAGAAAAGCATCGCGTATCCACTCAAGCTAGTCTTAACCTTCTTGAAAGTACTGCCTCATTTATCTCAAAGGGGAGAAAAAGGTACCGATAAAGCATTAAGACATCTGGCGAGAGCAGAGACCAACTCTTTTATAGTTTAGAGAGGTCTAATAGGGTCAGAAAGACACTAACTACTTATTTAGTAGACCTTTGTAAAGTTCTTCGTAAGCCATACAGTCCAGTTAATTTAAAAGTCCATCTGTGTCATTTTAGTTGCCTTTATTGAGAAGGAAGTTGCACAGGGCCTTGCAGGCTTATAGCTTAGCGAACCTTTAAGCCTAGGCACTCAACCCAAGTGCTTTTGACATGCCAAAGGAAAAATGGAGCTATGCAGGGAAGAGGGCTGAGAGCTGAGCTGTACTCTTAAGTTTGGCCAACAAATATTCAGTTTTTTGTTGTCCACAGCTGTAAGGCGAAGGATCTCTTAATCAAAACGGAAGTAGCTTTAATGACCATTGAGTATGCACCTAGCAAAAATTAAGTCATATTTTTAAACCGTTGCAAAGTGATCGCTTTCATGGAATGCAATTGAGAGCGAGAACGCCATGGCGTTTTCTGTCATCCAGTCGGGTAGTCCTTTTATCTTGCCTTCAGGATGCTACATGCGACTACACAAGGGCGATTACCGTGTCTCTCTTCACACATTACTGTTTAAAAGGTCTCTCTGATGATTCTTGAATTTAGGCTACGCTTGCAGATTTGCGTCGAGTTACCCGAAATATCACCTAAGTGAATGCAAGCTCGAGTGTGGCT
This sequence comes from Taenia hydatigena, assembly GCA_036345935.2. Lineage (NCBI taxonomy): Eukaryota > Metazoa > Platyhelminthes > Cestoda > Cyclophyllidea > Taeniidae > Taenia > Taenia hydatigena. The sequence continues at coordinate 18,582,050 of JADWOT020000002.1, read as the reverse complement.
AATTTGCGTTCTGTCTCAAGTGCCTGTCGTTCCCAATAAAGGCGCGCTTTTATGCCACAGTCTCCTGTGTCTGGAATGAGGGAACATGGCACATACAAACGGTGCAAGATCGGAGGTTTACCGAATTTGCCTACCTTATCGCCTAAGCCTCTTGTTAATCTTTCTCAACCAGGTTGAGAAGAATTAGTGGACTGAGCAATGAGAAATTTTGCGATTTTTCAATCAAAACGACTGCCATTGAGTAATTTCTGTCATGCATGTTCAGCAGCCTTCCGTAAGTCTTGTAACTACTCACTTCATACCAGACATCACAAGAAGTATTTTGCTTAGTGATTTGCTCACAGTCTGATGTGCGACTGAAATATTTGCGGTTTGAAGACGCAAAGAGACCGCTAATAAAGGTGACGCAAGCGCATCTCCACATCTCAATCACGGATGCATTGAGGGACAATGGCAATGGATTCTATGCTGCTGACTCAACATCCAAACGTTTACATGCAGTGGTAATGCAATTCCATTTCTATCTCAGCGTTCAGGTCTTAGGTGGATGAAACGCTGCCACCTCTTTGGAGTGGAACAGGTCAAATGCTGCTGATAGCGTTTTATGGTAGCAGCAAATTGAGGCATGAATTTCTCTGTGGTCTAGAAGCATACATACTGTATTCAGAGGTCACATCCTACTCCACTCGTCGCCCCGCACAAAGAAGGCTGCACTAGAGGTGTCAAAAGGACTTACAGTGAGATGGAGGAGAATTTAGCAGATAATTGTTCGCAATGAGGTTTAAACTGTAGCAACTCTTCAAATTTACAACCTATCAATAAATTTCGTGCAACAGCAAATATTCTAGTAGAGCCAGATGAGTAACTCTTCTCAAAATCGCTTCAATCCCCTTGAATTTAGCTCTGACCTTTATGATGATCGAGATTTCTACATACACTTGACTTGCAACAGCGTATTCGGACTTCTAAAGGTAATGTTGGTAGCAATACAAATTCTGGATAAGCAGTGAGCCTAGTAGAAAGTTTTTCTCTTCAGACAGTTTCAGATGGCAGAGAAATGCCCCTAAGATAGTGATCAAGTTCTCGGGTTACTGTCACAAGGCATATGCTTGCTAGATCGCAGAGGATTCAAACAATGGCTCACGGGATCGTAAGTGTGACCAAGGTAGCAACCACGTGCAAATCAACTGACAAGACTGCTTTAAGGTGACGCAAAACATGGATCTTGGGGTGACTCTTCAGAACGCAATGCTGATTGCTACTGCGGACCATCTTGATTTTGACAGTTAACACTGACAAGCATCCAAAATTCAAAGTCTGCTTGCGTCAGGTTCCAATTCTTCCTCATATATGTCCCTGTAATTCGTTTATCGTGCATGATCTATCTGAACGCCTCACAGACTGACAAATGCGAGGTCAAGTTTACCATTATCAGAACCGTGGATATCAAGGGCACTGCTGTATGCATTGTCGATTGGCACAGACGACTCACTGCTCGACTTTAAACACCAAAGGAAGTTGGAGTGGTTCGAGTTCCACCAAGTGGCAGCAATCACTGTGCTCCGTAGAATGCTTTTGGGTAGAAAGAGGACAGATTCTGATAGGTTTTGTCCCATTTTCCGCCAGAACATTAGGATTCGCTGGATTAAGCAGAAAAAGTTAATCGCCTTGGCATACTAGTTCATTTAATTTGATCTTGTCACAGAGGAGTTTGCCTCATAAAATGCGACTCACTTCTGTACGGCTTGGCCAAAACCCTTCACAGAGTTAGGGAATAAGCAAGAAGTCTTCGCCTTATGACCGCGTCGCTCTGTGGTCTACTTTACTTCTCAAAGCACTCTTAAAACGATCCATTCTTATACTTCTAAACATAAGTTTCGCAAAAATCAATGCATTGGGTTCCATGTTCATTTGTTCCGTCTGATCCTTTGACCTTTTTAAATGAACAGACTAGTGCAGTGGGGACGTCTTTTTAGCGAGCGCTAACAGATAGTATAGATCCTAAAAATCTGTTTTTCTTGTTTGCTCCTTTGCCACTAGATTGGTGTTTACTAAACGCTCCGCACCTAAGGGTTGCGATCAGCCAAAGTGAGTGCTACATAGGCTCCTCGTCGTAATGATCACCGTAATCGCTAATTTTTGCATATGTCATTGGTGGTGGTCTTTCTTCTTCCGACCACGTGTAACTTTTATTTTCGTGCCTGACCGATCGTGTGCCTTTGTGGGATCGCATCATGTTGTGGTGAGCGGTTATTGATTAAATACGGAGTTGTGTGCTTCGAACGAGGTAGTTTATAGATAAGAGACTGTGTATCGCTGGAATTGATTTCTGTTCCTCAGGTGGTAAAATTTGGGGCGCATTTTTGGCTAAGGAGTTGGCCTTTACATCCGTAAGACAACTCGTTCTAATTGAGTTGGTCATAACTCTTCTACTAAAGTATGACAGCAGTGCGCATTTCCATGCGATGCTGAATGGCGTCGTATGGCTCAGTTCAGAAGCAGTACGCACTCTGTAGCACTGTTGGCCACTACTTCGGTGGTAAGCAATAAGCTATGAGAATGTGCCTTCAATATGCAATCAATTAGCATCTTGAACGGTGGCACGAATAGGGACGGACCCAGGCATAAATCTTAGTCCTTCACTTGTGCGTCTTCAGTAAAAGCCCTCAGTGGTAGTATTGCTGCGTGCACCACAATTAATGCCTTAGATCCCTCTTTTATCTCCTTCTCTTTGAGCCTCAAATTCCCTGAAGGAATAGACTAATTTTTTAGAGCATGTTTATTGACACTCACTAATGAGTTGAACACGGGTCTACACCTTTGCTACCAGTTTTGAGTTAGCGTAATTATTCTTACCCAATGGGTGCATCCTAAGTACATAACATCAATGTCAGATTTTGACATTGACATTGGTGGCTTTACAATCTTGCTGCAAATCCACCTCTGTCCAACTGATGGGGCTACATGGTTTGCATTGGGCAAAACACATCCAAAACCTGAGAAACCCTCTGATTTGTGCGCAAGTCATCACTGCACACCCGTTTAGACTGATTACCGAGAATACATGAGGACTGTTATGGATGGCACTTTTTATATCCTTGGTGGGGTCAGCTTAATTTGTCAATTAATCATCGTTTTAGCAGTAACGAATCAGCGGTGGCATATGCTAATTCTTTTTTTTGCTTCGCTTCATGTACAACTCTCTAAACTGCAGTTAATTGCTCATAGGCTCAATCCGTTGTGGGACGAGGATGGTACAAATCAACGTTAGCATTTTGCTTACTGATTGCTGGTTCACTGATTTTCTGGGTCGCAATTTTGACAACGGGTGATCTGGGCTCCCTCTAATGTATCTTTGCCGAGTAGTTAGGTTAGCAGGCCACAACATTGGCCACTAAGCTCCTTCTGCGCATTAGCAATGCAGATTCTGCTCGAATATTATAGCATCCTTTTTCATCAGATCTCAGCTCTGTGAGCTGGTTCTACGAGTCGTCTAAAACCTGTTCATTGAAATACAGTTAGAAGGTGAGTGGTAATAGCCAATTCACTGTAATCTATTTTAAGCGCTTGCGCCTGACTTTCGGAAAGAAGGCCTAAAGCTTTTTCAAAACCATGTAAAAGCACTTTGCATAAATCACGTGTAAAATTTATTTGTAATAATCCAAAGGAGGCTAAAATTTGTTGACAGTTGTGATAAGAATGGCATAAATGACAAGGTTTTAGATATTAGGAGGGCTTTTTCCTTGTAGCGTTGGTAATCATTTCCAAAATTTTCTTGTGTCCATGACTTTTGGCAAGCGAAAAGACCGTCTCCCTACCCTTTCCTCGGACTTGAGCATTAGCGCCTGCAAAAGTTTATACGTCTCGTGTAATCAAACATGGCAGAGGAACCTAACAAAACCCATTTTTATGCTTGCTATGTAAAATCAGTTCATGCTTCATCAAAACCACAGAATGGAGGTGCGACCCTGATTAAATTTTTCATGATTGCAAATGGGAAGTCTCTCGATCGAAATAGAAGTAGGAACACAGATCAACCCTCGTACCGGCGGCCAGCAAAGCAGCAACCATATCCGTTTTACCAATCCTTGCGGCTTTCATGAGTGGCGTGTAACCTTGTCCGTCTTTCTGCTCGACATTTGCTCCATGAGCTATAAGTAGGTTTAAGATATTCACAGAACTGGAAGTAACAGCTAAAAAATGACTGGTGGGTTGGTGGCATCAGAGTGATTGACATCTGCTCCGTGGTTGAGCAGAAGTGTGACCACCTCTGCGTGAGCCAATGACACAGCCTCTCGGAGTCCAGCGTTTAGCTCTGCACTTCGATCTGCTATCAGAGACCTACGGTCCAAGAGAAGTTGCACCATTTCCACCTTACTCTATGGATACAGTATTAAAAATACGTGTTCAGACACTTAAACCTAAGGATGTTTCTTTAGTATGGGGATATATGAAGGAGAGAAGAACGTTTTCTAAGGAAAAATAATTTGTCTGAATAGCTTTTCAAGGTAGGTGAAAGCCTATTGAGCTCGTACACACGGTAAGACCTTCTCACCGATCTGCATCCAAGCGTTAAGGCGGATTCTTTGTTCTCATTTAGTTGAGAGCTCAGTGTGGCGTGACTGTCAAGCAGTTGACGAGCAGTCTCTTCATGACCTTTCATGGCTGCTCGCATTAATGGAGTAAGACGTCTACGATTTACGACATCCAAAGGACTATGATTAAGCAGAAGGAGTGTCACGCAACGCAAATATCCTTTATCAGCTGCATAGTGAAGAGGAGTGTTTCCCCATCTATCGGTATGGCTGACCGATGCTTTGTGTTTGAGAAGTTCATCCATCACATCATGCAAATTGTATTCGGCAGCTACTATGAGCGGAGTTTTTCGTCCATATATGTCAAACATGTTTGGATTAGTCTAAAAAATATTCAGAGCTATAAAACTACTTCCTCATAAGCATAAGAATAGCACAAAACTCAACGACTTCTAGCGATCTCTCGAGGAATTTACATGGCAAATATCAATTCTGACTAGCGTTGCTGCATAATTGGATCTGAAGGCGTCAAATCCGACCTTAAATTATGCTGGCTGCTGCTTGATAAATGAAAATCGCGCAGTTAAAATGGCAATAGCAATAATAGAGCGTACGCCCTTTTGAAGCAGCTGTTGAACAGCTTGCAAATCATTGGCGTAGGTAGCTTTCAGTAAGGCCATCCCATTTTTATCCGCACGAACTGCAGGTACATCGTCTGTAGGTTGCCGGTTTTCCTTCAACAAATGTTTTAATTAGAGTATGTTAGAAAGCACCAGAATGGCTCGATAAAATCCTTTCAAGCCTTGTCATCACAAATGAAGATTACCACAGATGCTAATGAAACCAATACTTTGTCGAGTAAGTTAGGGATAAGAAGATGTATTAAGATCGTCTCTCGGGAACTTTTAGCTAGATTCATTTACTCGAAGCATTCCACCCTATGTGTCAAAGCACAAATTCAGTACCTTCTGCTCATCCATTTTACCCGAGGAGGAAGATTTGAGCCGACCGAGTGCTAGTTTAAACACTGTTTTCGTGATCAGTGTTGCTAACCTTCGTTTTGTTTAAATTGGCTGGTAATGCTTATGCAAGATCTAACTGTTGAGGTTTTAGCTTCAAGTGGATCAAAAGTAGGCAAGATACTCTCGGATACAACGCAGTGCGAGATTATGGGGATGTAAATTTACAATATGCATTGAAGCAGTTTTGACTGCAAAGTTAAAAGCGATTTCTAGGCGTTGTTATGGGCTGGGAGTATGCGACTGAATACTTTGATCCAAATAAGCCGTTTGTCAGTACTTGAAAGTAGATATTGCTGCATGTGACATCGCACCGACCTTTTGGACATCATTTCTTCTCGTTTCAATTAAACATTCCTACTTCGCATTTTAACCAAATGCTGGCCTGGCGCATTACCCGAAGATTCGATTCATTTGTAACGACTCCAAATTCGTTAAGCCGATTGGTGCGCATGCTTGACCCTAATGTTTATTTAAGATAGGAGCATATGTGCTGAGAAGTCATGAACTAAGCCACTCATTACGTTGAGACGCTATTAGTACGTGCTTTACCTATTCATCGCTTCACCCCACCATCCCACTTACAAGCATTTACGCTTTAAGGTGGAAGTCCGCATGTCACATAAATAATGGGTACGCATGGCACAATTGAAGAGTAAAGACTTCGAAAACCATTGGCATTTGCTTTATCAGAAAACTATTTGATGAGACAGTCCGCATTAGTGTATGTTAGAACCATTTCAACATGGTAGGCAAACCGTAGTCGTGAGGTGACTACTGACTTTGAAAAAGGAGCAGAAATGCCTTATGCCGTCGATAATGAGATCGACAACAATTCCAATACAGCATTACATCTGCCCCTCACTAAATACTAGTTTTGTTGTCCTTCATCAACGAATTAAGGAGCCACTTTATTTGCCCGATTTATTGTTTGGATTCTGTGCCGTGATATAGATCTGAACTCGTGTTCTTTATCGTTTCCGCGTGGCGAATAGTGCACGAATCTTCCACAGTGTCCTACGGATACCCTCAAATGTAATTTACTCTACCTTCGCTTTCTGGAAGGACCAATGGCTCTTCGCGCACCACCGAGTAGGGTTATCGCCTCGTTTAACATTATGCGCCACTTAACTGGTATAATATCTATTGAGTTTTGGTAGGCTGAACTTAGGTCTGCCAATACGTCATACATTCCATTAGTTTAACGCGATCATGTAAGTGCACAATCTCTATTAGAGACAAGGCAAGGCTGCATGATATCGAATGCGTTTGAAAGCAATGTCGCTTTGCTTCGCATCCGGATAATCCTTATCTTGAGGGTTTACTTGGCCAATTTTAGCTTTTCAAGACTCCTTAAAGAATTCGATTCTCATTGATTCAAACATTACCCAGCATACCTCTCGTAAGTAATTTGCATTATTTGTGACCGTGTGAATGTGGATAGAATATGTCAAATGCCCAAACGCAGTCATCGCGAGCTTTGTCACATCGGCTCAAAGGCTGGTAGTAAGTTGTGGAAACTGGCACAATCCTTGCGATTGTTTGCGCAAATAAAGACATACACCTACATCAGACTAGTGATATGGTGCTTCATCCGTCAAAATTGGCTGTATCTGATAAAAGGTATTTTAGGATGCCTTCTATAAGTAGAGTCCCAAAACTGTCGACACTCGTTATAAGCCTTTGCTTGACAGTTTAGGGAAATGACGTTGTAAGAGAAGCATCTCACCTAGGTTGGTTTTAGCAAGAAATCACTCAGAAATCGACTCTATGCATGGAAGTAGCTTTTGTTTTCGATACACAAAGGAAAGATTAGGGGTAAAATGAACAACTTGATAAGCCATTCATCCTTTCCCACTTTTGTCAAATGGGATGCCACGGAAGCTAAAGAGCCGACGCATGCCGTCTACATCAACCGATGACTTTAAACCTCATCGCTTCGCTGCGCCTGGTACAGAGAGACTTAGGTCGCATGGTTTTCTGTCCAATTGACTGACTCGTTATGAAAACTAGATTTTGCGTCTAGCTATTCTAGCCAGTATCATTGGTCAACTTCACCACTTCCTTTACCCCAACGCACAATCCACACACCTAATTCACCTGTCGCTTCACATCTGCAAAGCTGATTCCCGTTTTGAGGCTACACTACGGGCAAAATTGCCTAATGCGTACTGCTCACTTATTTGAGAGCAAAAGCTTGAAGCTCGGATCTGTCAATTCCTTACAATGTAATATGATAAAAATGGAACGCGTATTAAAACTACCTCTTCCCCTCTGAAAGTAGCTCCCACGAGGCTTGCTAACAAATAATTTCTTGACTGAGATGCATTTAGTGGGCAAGGAAACTTTCCGTGCAAAGTAATTAAAGATAATAACCATTTAGAAGAATTTGGCTTCCTTTGAAGTCATGTATTCTGGAATGTTCAGATATTTTCTTAAAACGATTCAAGACATGCTACTTTAAGAACGAAATGAAACAAGCCACCAGCTTTTAAGACTTTTGCATTTACAGCTACAATACTTTAGACACCTGAAGCATTTCTTGAGGAGTAATAGGGTTTCGAGTCTGGTTTAACTAGTCATGAGCAAAGTTTCTGAAAAAAGCTGACACTAAATGAACAAAATGCCTCAACATTAAGATAGGGATGAAATTATAGAAGCTGCGGGGCCGTAATACTGAAACGAGTTATGTTCTGTTATCCAGCTTATCGTCCCTGTGACGTCTTCCCAGCGGTTCCCGTTAAAACTGTTCCGCTTCAGTCGCCTCGAGATGGTTAAATGTAGTAGAACCGTCAGCACAACGGAAAAAGCCACTTATTATTTTCTACCAAGGCGAAAGGGTGGCTCTTCTTAGCAATCTTGGCTATTCCTCCCCATACATCTCCTTTTGCAATTCTGTCGTTAAATACTGATGCACAATTCAAAGCAGTCTTGCAAAAGCACCCTCACCCTAACACTCTTATATCCGTTTTGAGTTTAATGGGTTCGTGTAGAGATAGATTTCAACAGGGTACAGCTGCAATCGGACATTACTTCAACAAACATCGCTAAATGACCAAATCAATCAGCTTAACACAATATCGCTCATTTACGATGAGCCACGCCTCTGAACATGAGATTTCAGTGGTTATGAAAAGCTAAAGTGATCTCAACACCACTTCCGATATTGCTTCATAGCCTTGACTGTTTATACTAAAACGTCTAGTAATTTTTTGGTACACAACTGCCACCAGTAACGTTTAGGCAGTATCCTCTCTGAAGTGGATATGCTGTAGGCTTATCCTACGTATAACGTAGGCAGAATAGTTGAATATCTCTAAATCGTTGTCAATCAAATGCCATCATAAGCCTAACCCTCCTTCACTATGATCGCGTCAGCTCTGTCAGTTGATCTAGTGACGGCTTCTCGCCTTATTTACTTCCTTGATCGGAGGCTTTCTCTCATCACCCAGATAACTTGACGCTTAACTCAGAGGCATGTGAATGTGGTCAGGCGTTCCCTTCAAAAGTGACGATGATCAATCAGTAACCCGAACACAACTATTCAGCCCTCTCGGTTTCTGCCTCGAAATCGTAAGTGGAATGCGTGTGATAGTAATTACAGGCAGAGCATAGACCTAATGACCTGTATTTGTTTGCTTCTCCGATTTTATCCACGTCTTGGATGCACTGCATCTATGGCCATTCAAATGGTTGAAACCCATCAAACTTATGCCTAGTTATGCCTTCTAATTTAGTCACAGCTTACTGTTCCATCGGAAATCTTTCAGGCCAAATTCTATCTTGAGCAAATCAAATCACTCCCTTATTGCCTACATTATCCTAGATAATCATTTTGTTTTCGCATGTAATGGACGAAAAGGCTGCATGTTATTTAAAAAAATGCCTCCCAGATGTGTTTTGAAATGATCCAAAATAAGACTTGCCCTTTTCAATGTAGTGAATATTTATTCTGTTGATTTGGTACAGCATCGGGACAAATCCCACAGCATGAATTTCACGTCCCGCTCGATTGCACTTCAGCAAAACTTATGAGCATTACTCGCCCATAACAACCCTTTCTACCCTTGTTCGAGACTTCTTATACCCTCTGCTATGAGCAGTCGACGATGACGGAGAATATCTAAAGGTATCCCAGCTTTTGGCAGAACAAGTCGTGTGTGACTCCCTCCCAGGGAGAGTCGTTTGTTGGATAACTGTTTCGTTCACACACGAAGTTGGACAAATCATTATGGTCGATCTGTCACGTGACGCGAATACCATCTACTCCTACCATCTAGTCAAGTTCGCGATGAATCGGGGAGGCGTTATAGGCTGCTTACGATCCTGCGCTACAAGGTTCTCTGCTAGCAATTAACTCAAAACCCTCATGTTGTGACCCACCGTGTTATGTCCCAAGATCATGTCAGCCTCTCATTTGCGATCGCATTTGCTCGCAAACAACTCCCCTACATTCTTACAAGCATACGACAAGCTGGAAGGAGCGCCATGCAGACTTCTTCTGACTTTTGTGTGGATGAATCACTAGTCAACACAAATGCATTTCCACACTTGATCACATGATTGAGATCGCTTCCGCGTTCCCAAGATTACCCACAGTGGAGGAGGTAAGGATGATAACAGAAGCGTCAGCATTGGCGCCGATGCCTGCAGAGTGAAATCAGTTAACTGCCCAAAGCTGGCTTAAAAAGCAGTTTGTGGAGCTGCTTTATAAGTGACACGGAAGCCGTTCATAACTGCTCGCCACGCCGATGCAAATAATGCAGCTCTTTCTCCACCAAAGCCCATCTGTGCGTTATTATTGCCAAGAATTTTGCCGAGTCAAAAGGTCCCTTGCATAGCTTTAAACAAAAGCTGGCAAAATAGACTTTCAAGTGAGAGAGAGACAACGTGTTCAAATGTTCAAAGAACTAAAGCAAGTAGTCCGCTCCACACGACCTAAACATTAACCAACTTCGAATCGAGCACTCCATGGTGTGTGTTAGCCACCGACGTTAGTGATTCAGCCCTGAGAAACGCGCCATTGCTTGAGCAAGGGCTACAGTCGACAAAATAATGATGAAAAGCGCAACACGGCATGATCTCTTTGCAACATTCACAGTGGTCAGAGACTTAATGAGCTGACCGATAACGAGGAAGGTCACAGTGAAGATGGACTATAAGACGTTGGCTGATTGATGACTATAGTGTCGGAGGTAGACTAGCCGATTGTACCTCAAGACGATGAGATGGAGCGACACGCACTTGCAGTTTTATTTAGGAAAGGGAATACGGATAGCAACGCACACGCTCTGTCTTGCAAACCACTCTCGGCATATACAGGAAGTGTTGCTCTGCGTGTCATTTTCTCGAGTGAGCCAATCAAAAGTCAATGTGCAGAGTCGCTTCCGAATTGCCACATGTCCACGCTATACGAGCTATCCCTTACAGCATCTTGCGAATCCACAGTGAGGGAGGTGAACTCGTCGAGTAGGGTGGCCATGTGGAAATGGTGAAAATGCTTCAAATCTCCCCGGAGGATATGATTTTTTGCACCATGAAGATGTTGGACATATCAAGCGCCTTGTCAAACTGCAATTATTTGTATGCACAGTTCTTTAAAAGACATATAAGCATCCGAGCTGTGAGTACAAAAAGCTGTTTGATGTCTCGAGCTAAAGGCACCGGCGTCTTTTGTTCGTCTTAGACGAACCGGATTTCAGTTGAGCCCGTGTCGCGTGCACCAGTGTCAAATGCCCCATACAATCTTCACCCACAGATTATTTAGAACAAAAAGCAATTATTACTATCTCGGGTTCACAGCCATCCATTGATGAGGAAAAATGACGCATATCTACCGTGGCAAATTACTCCGAAATTGCAGCATATCACCTTTCATCGGAAGGAGATACGCTGGCAAAACCCAACCATCTGTTCGCAACGAAGTCCGGCATTGAGTCTTAACGAAAATGGAAGGACTGTTGTTAAAGGCAGCACCAGAAATGGTACATGAGAAGTCGATGGCTATTTGATGCATATTTTTGGGTGTATGAGAAGCGTTCGGTGAACACGAACCTCTTGAGATGGGTTGTCAGAACTGTACGAGGCGCAAGGGTGTTGCAGACATGCATACCGCCAGCTTCTGCTCCCAGTCCCAAGTCCTGCCAATGCAGGTACCCTTTCATAGTCACTCCGCTCGTATAAGAAGTTTGAAGGCCAAGGAAAAGACAACAACTATGGAGACATTGGAGCATAATTTGTGAAAGCTTAGTTGTGATACAAAAGCAAAATGATTTGATTGCTATAATTACCTGAGATGTTAAGCACACGCTTGCTACATAAAAGCTCCTAAGACACAAGACCTTCCCTCATCTTTCATGCATTAAATTGTTTTAATGCTCCGACAACCAACGGGCTCGGTGGTCCGTACTTTCGAAAATAGGCCCTGTTATTTCTTCCAGCGTCGTCATTCGCTACATCCAACATGGCAGATGTTCGTGCAAAGCATGAGCGTCTTCCACGAACAATCACGCCTATTAATTATAGGCTTCATCTTCTGCCTAATTTTACAAGCTTCACGTTCACCGGGCGTGTTTCTGTGGAACTGCAGGTAGCTCTCCTCCGTCCGTTGAATGCTTCTTCACGATGTTTTCTGCTTCACTTTCTTCGAACTTGCATTTTAACGCACAAAATTCAGGCTGTTGAATGCTTTAAGCACAGTTTTGTCTTATCGGCAACCATCGGAACTCAAACTTATGCGAGGCTCTGTTTTGTTGTAGGTGGTCAAAGCAACAGAGCAGATAATTTTCAATTCCAAAGGGCTCGAAATATTGTCCGCATCCTATCAAGACAGTAAGTCAATCGGTGCCATTGGCTACATGAGCCGAAATTTCTGGTTCCAGCCACGGTAACAAGTGATGAAGAACTGGAAATAGTTAGTTACATTCCACTTTCCTACTAGCCTTCAGGTTGGTTGTGTGGAGGTTTCGGTAAAGTATTTTCATCTATTTAGTTAGCAGGTCAGATGGTCTTCCGCGTTTTGATTCCGGTGTCGTCTTAAAGCTCTGTGACGGCAGGCATTAGATGCTTTGAAACCATGTGCACACTTAACAACTAGACGCAAAGTGGTGCAGTGTGATGACGAGTCCGCACCATGGGGAGGAGAAGCCATTATTCCAGTTGGTAGTTGTGGTTATGTACCTTCCGTGCACTTTTAGCGTAATGTCCCTCAACTCATCTCGTTTTCGTTAGACCAACTGTTTCAATGGGAGAGAGGGAGCTCATCTGAGATCCGCAGAACTGAGGATGGACTAGCGTTCACCGGGTGTATTGTGCACAGCATTCACATTAAGCAAACATCGATCGCCTTCATCCTACGTTTTCATTCATGAAACGATGTGAAGCGAAGCTGAAATGCAATATTCAAATCACTGCGCATGGTGATTAGTTGAAATCTTGTCCACCAATTTAAGCAACGCTGGTCTTATCTCGTACGCGAATGTGCTGTGGCTAACGGTTGCATTGCTTGCCAGAGGAGTTTTGGAGGAATCATTCCTCATCCCCTTTCCTTTGCTCTCGAAGTATGTCCGATAGGGCGCTTTGAGTTGCCATCAACTCTGCCGAATTCAATTCAACTTTGGTAAAGCTAATGTCTCCTCAGCTGTTTGACTGTGCTCAGTATTCAACCAACGAACGAAGGCATGTCTTTGGATGAAGTTCGCGTGCCACAAATGTGTCGATGGAGGTGACTGCTGAAGTTGCGATAGAGTGGTTTAATACCAGCGAACAAACTTCAACATTAAGAAGTGGCGTTTGAGCTTCGCCTCTTTTAATTTCCTACAGCCTGAAACCGCCCGTGACATCATACCGACACCGGAGGGCTGCAGCGAACCACCTGATGGTCGCAACTATGTCAAAATTACGTTTGCTCGCACCCCACTCATGGCGACTTACCTTGTTGCCGTGGTATTGGGGGATTTCGAGTGTATCTCCACCACCAGCAACGTAGTTCCAAGTACTTCATTGCCGAGACAAATTGAAGTTCGTGTTTACACACCGCTGGGCAAGCGCAGCTTTGGGCAGCATGCGTTGGCGGTAGCGAAGGAATCGTTGTCCTTCTACGCCGAGCTCTTTGGATGCCCCTATCCATTGCCCAAACTGGATCTGGTCGCGATTCCGGACTTTGATTGCAACGCCATGGAAAACTGGGGATTGGTGACTTTTAGGTGAGTTGTCAAAAGTTTACCATCACCTCTACTTCTGCTACCTTTCCATTCATCCTATCAATGGGTGGCCGTTTCGATACCCCATTAAGCCTGTTGCGTGCATTTAGCTATCAAAGTGACATTCGCACCCTGATGGTTTACGCAGAATCGCCCGATATACATTCTAAAACGATAACTTGCATTCCACCTACCAATTCTTCGGGCACGTGTGAGAGCACGTCAGCTCTTGGGGCATCGTGTGCATGCTCCTATTGAAACGTAGTGAAATGCTCAGTGCGATTCTAGTCATGAGCAGAGCCAGAAGGCTAGTGACTGCTGGGCTACGCAAACCGTGTAAAGCAGACATCTGGAGGTTCAATAACCCCTCTCGTCTCCTAATATGCACCTGTGCATCAGTAATAAAATCTAGTGAATTGGAAACGAAGAAAGGTGGCACGGTTCCTTGGCAAGGGTACATTGGGCATATTGAGCACACCTTCATTTAAACATGCAATGTGTTTACTTGGGCAACTTTTGGGCCCCTTTTTACTTCATCCACAAAGACGCCTGCAATGACAGTTATGCTGAGTGCTACCTCAGAGCCACTGTGAGTGACGACCCATGTAAGCACAATGAGGCACACCCCTCCATCGTAACTGTCAGACAGGAGATCTCGAAACTTACTTCACACCCATTTATATATTGGCCGCAGTTAGGAAGCTCTCCATCCATGTCCATGGTCATTGCAGAGGTGTACTTTGCTCCTGCAGCCTTAACAGTTGCCACATACGATTGTTTGGTGACTGCATACCTGCCCTTTGGAGCCATTGTCGAAGATACCCAGTGTCAAAATTCGGGTGAGTCTGTCCACTCAGTGAGAGGACAAATTCTAACCATGATTGGTCCTTAGGCCCTGTAAGGAATTTCGGTTGAAGTAGTGATGTGTGTCACCAGCGCTGAAGTTGAGCATCAGCGAACCTCCAAGAGCTCGCGTAATGCCGTCTTCACACAGCCTTTCCACCTATCGCCTTTCACTTGCTCGTAATTGCAGAGAGACGGCTCTCTTGATCGACCCAGAGAACTCCTCCCTATTGTCAAAACAACGCGTTGCGTTGACAGTGGCGCACGAGATGTCACACATGTGGTTCGGCAATCTTGTGACCATGTCGTGGTGGACGGATCTCTGGCTTAATGAAGGCTTTGCAACGTGGGCCGAATATCTTGCTGTGGATCATTGCTTTCCCGACTACGATATTTGGGTGAGTCATCCCAACCAGCGATTTGTCTGATGGTTAAAAGTAGAGTTGTTGGAATGGGACTGGATTGAGTGTGGATTGTGCTTGCGCCATCACACGACACTTCGGCACTCCCACTGGTCGATTCCATCGTATTTGCCTTAACTGTGTGGTGCTTTCCTGATTATTTACACTAAGTACATGATCGACTTTGCGATATCCTGAAGCCTGCCCATCATCAACAGCGTCCGTCTAATTATCCACACTTGCATCTCACCTTGTGGTGGATTAATGAGAAGAAGGAAATCACTCGCCACTAGCCTCTCAGAGGGAACTCGGGTGCCACAGTCGACTTATTTGATTGTTCATGACTGGTGGATAGATCTTTTGGGTTGGAGCATTGCGGCAAACATCAGCATCTCGCTTGCTGCTGATTGACTAAATAGCCTGACGGGATCATGTGTTGATTCTCGCAACGAAATGATTTCGTGTCGGATAAGATAAGAATCGACTACCGCAGTCCAGGTGTTTGGGTGCCGCGATGGCGTGTTTTTGTCCTCACGCTAAGGACATTCGACTTTGTTTTGTGTAAAGCCCAGTCAATCGGGTTGGCGCATGATTTTGGACAGCAGGTCACACGTGGCGTTGTTGCGTCTGATGGAGGACCATTGAGGTCACTTTCAAATGCTCTCATCCACCCACAGACGGGAAGGGGCCTTTTCCTTAGTCTTCACATTAAGCACACATCAGCACGGATAGATGTACTCTGCCAGCGCAGACTCCCACCGCCTACCTGCATTGCTCAGGCGTGAAAGATGGGCCATTGTGCCGGTGTCTCATGATCAGCCCAAAATTCTTTTAGTAGAGAAAAGCCGGCTTAATTCCGGGATGACGGCCACAATTGTTGCTTAAGGGCTTAATTTTTACCGGGTTGGCAGTCGATCCAGACAAGGTCAATCGATGCACCTGTCTTTAGCTCCAACCTTGTCTGCTCTACACCTGGGCTGCTCCACGGCTCGCTCTGCTTTGAATCCTTTCTAAATAGTTTATTTTCATTGCTTTTAGACCCACTTCGTGTCGTCAGAGTATGTTCGAGCACTGCGATTAGACGAATTGAAAAGCAGTCATCCCATTGAGGTTTGCATTGCATTTCACCAATTGTTGCCACTCAGCTGCTCGTCTCCTCATGTCCACTAAGAACAGCCTAACGTCTTGTCCTTGTCACTTAGGTTGAAGTAAACAGTGCTCAAGAAGTGGAGGAGATCTTCGACGCGGTGTCTTACCAGAAGGGCAGCTGTGTCATCCGCATGCTCTATGAACACATGGGTCACCAGGTGAGTATCTTAAATTGTTCCTGTTATCTCCCTTTGCCCCTATTTTTTCCCCTCCTCCTCCTCCTCCTCCTTCTAACCACCACGCCTGCTTCTATCATGCACTTTTCGGTTCTTGGGTAGAATCTGGAGTTCTTTCGCCTCCTTGTTCATGAGCTGCAAGGCGAACTATTTAAAGGTGAACTTCTCTGCGATCACGCGTTCTTGTCCCTTTATTCCTTTTCTTCACTTTCTAATTCACTCACTTTCCATGAACAATCCAGTACGGTTAGAACGCTTGCCTTCACCATAAAGCATATTATCAAAAGTCCAAGTTCTGCTATTGTCGGTGACCTTATGCAAACCCTTTCCCTTGTCACCTTCTCATCTGCCTCGTGCTTTTCCCCTCTTCCTCCTCAAATTCACTGATTCCTCCATATCGCCGTCCTAGTTATCGGTTGCTTCATCACTTTCTTCCCGTCAAGAATTTGTTGTCAGACTGATAAACGTTTTGCGACTTGCTGTTAACATTGCTCTTCCGTTTGTTCCCTGTAGACAGCACGAGTTAACTCGTTGTTGTCTTACGACAGAGAATTGCTGCTGCAGCGCAGACATTGTCAGTCGATGGTTTTAGGAAGCGAATTTCCCTTCTAGCAAATCTTTTGTACTCTTGACCATGGGAGTGAGTTGGTTGGTGACTGGAACCAAATGAACTAACACCCAAGCGGCGAGGAATGATGTGGATGGACGGAAAGCAACTGCACATTGGAAGGAATAGGATGTGCCTATTTACGGGGCTATTAATAATAAGTGTGAAGTCTTACGCTCAGAGGTGATTTCTCTCTATGCGTTCGCTTTGCCAAGGCTACCTCCCTCTTCTGACAGTGCATGGTGGGAATCACTCATTGTTATGTTGCGTTTGTCCTCGCTTTCCCCTTGAGAGCTGCACCACTTCCTGGTGTTGTAGAGGAGGGGATGCACAAAAATGCCTGCTCCAATCAGGCTAAAGATGAGCCTATTAGTATCCGCGTCCATGAAGTGCACCGTGGCGTTGACATGGGTAAACGGGCACGACCCAGACTTGGTCGAGTGAGCGACCAACGAGCCTTTTCCGCTTGAGCCCTTCGTATGTAGCGAATCACCTAATGCTTGTGTCTACTGCCTTCCGCAGCCATTTCAAGACGGTTTGAAGACGTATTTTGAGAAGTTCAAATATTCCAATGCCACAACCGAGGATCTGTGGGCTGTCCTGGAGACCACGAGTGGTTGCAATGTGACTGAGCTCATGCCTCTGTGGACGAAGCAAACAGGCTATCCCGTGGTGTCGGTTCGTCTCATTCGCGCGCCAGACGGGAAGTACAGCGTTGGACTGAAGCAGCAACGCTTTCTTACTGACGCTAGCTCCACCAGTCGTAAGAGTCCGTTTTTTGGCATTTGTTTCCACAACAAAGTAGCTTAATCCACTATTCCACTCTATTCGCCAGTCTTCGCCACCACTAAAGGTGACATTGCGATAGTTATGATAGTTAGAGAAGATTGTACGATCTCTCTGATAGTAGCTGACCACATCTCACCACATTATGCTGCCCTTATCTTCGAGGCGACTTACTTTGATTCTCCGAGTGGATCTTAGTTGGTTCTAGTCAAAGAACCAATGGAAGGGCTTTGCTTAGCTGCACGTTCTCGCTTTGCACTGGACTACCCAGTATGGATTGGTGACATTCGACAAAGTACCTATAGAAGCAAACGTTTTGCACTTTGCCTTTGATGTGCATAGGCGAACAGTCACAACACTGGTGCATCCCAATTGTTGCCTGCGCCGTAGACGACTCAGACCAGCTGCTGCTTCACAGGGTTGTCAGTATTCCCCCCTCCACCTACTCGAGAACCGCAGACTTGGACGCGATTGATGTCGACTCGGAGGAAATCATTTACTCTCTGTCCACTCCTGTCTCCTCTCCCGGAATACGTCTTAAGCCAGATGCCGTTGGTTTCTATCGCGTGCATTACGAACCGGCCATCATGAACACCATTACAGAAGCCATCAGCAGTGGTACTGTGCCAGAACGCGACCGCATCAGCCTGTTAGACGATCAATTTGCTCTAGCTCGGGCGGGCTTCCTTAGATTGGACAAAGTGCTGCAGTTCTGTCGCGCATTTGCTAAGGAGAGGCGATTCAGTGTGTGGTCAGTGCTGTCGGAGGGATTGGCACAGGTTCGAACCCTCCTTGAAGAGGCGTCTTACCCGGTGGGTGATGAGGTAGTTTTCCCCGAGGCATCTAAAGAGATTTGCGGCCTGAACAAATTGTGTGCTGAGCTAGCACTTCCGGTGTATGAAAGGATCGGTGAGTGTGGTTGAGCTTATTTCAATACCGCTTTCATTTACTGCTTTCTTAATATACGACATTGAAATAAACCCAAGGTATTTTGGTGGCCAGATCTGCTGGGATGTGGGCTATTTCCGAAGGGCTAGAAGGCCTAGGAATCTACCTGAAAGATGTCTGACCTCCCAGCTGTTTCTTTCCCCTTGCTTCTATAAAGAGATGGGTGCATAAGGGATGTATGACTAATTGGTCGAGATGCATCAATAGGAACATGATGGTGAGTTGAAGAGGTTACGAATGCTTGAGACCACTAGAATTCATGGGTCGAGCATGTTTAGGCTAGATTGAAGTGGCCGGTTGGCTGTATGGACTTGGGTGAGGGGGTGAACAACTAGGTTGGTAGATGGACGCATCCATCTTAAAAAGGATTGAATGATTCCAGTGAATGCATTTGTGAATGCATTGGATCGATAAATTAGAGGTGTTTGGGTTTCGAATCTGTGGATGCAACCACTTTCCTTTCCTCCAAGCTGCCTTCTCCATTTCACTCCTGTGCTGCTAGGCTTCCAACCAACCTCCACGGATTCGAGCAACGACCGCCTACTCCGTCCTATTATCATCTCCACTCTTGGTTGCATCGGTCACGCTGATGTCATCCGTAGGGCCCAAACCGCCTTTCAGCATCATTATACAGCCGTGATCTCTGCACCTGATGGCGAGGTTGCAATAAACCAACCAAAACTCATCTCGCCTGATCTCCGAGCTGCAATCTACTCCATTTGCATGCGCAATGGTGGCGTTGAGGAGTTCCAGAAACTTTTGGAGGTGAGTTGGTGTCGGTGATGGATGGCTTTTGATTGGTTGTGCTGGTGGCGCTGTTGCTAATACAATCTCGGAGAAAGCTAAACTATCGCACCTGGGGTGTCGTTATGAATGATCGCATGTTTGCCTTCTATTTTATGGAGCGGCCTGAGGATTGGTGTCTTGGAGAGGTTTGGAGGAGTAGGCAGAGTGGAGAGTGGACTTCTTATCGGCTCTTCCAAATTGCACGTTTTTTGATTTGTGCTGGTTGGGTGTGTAGGCAGTCAAGATGTAGAATGATATGGTTGATGCTAAAAACTGCTAGTACATTAACCTTTCTCGCATATTTGGATGGAGTTTCTCATGCCGCATTTTCTTGTGCAAGGGCAGTGCATTGGACGCAGTGAATGTGGGGAGTGGGGTCTTAGGCGTAGACTGGATGGTGTTCTGTGGGTAGTGGACATTTGTGAGGGTTGGGTATGGGTGGATAAAGTGGGCACATGGTCATTGAGTAGGTAAGGGAGCAAGAATGATTGCAACTAGATTGAACAGATGGCGAATCGAGATAATGCAACTATTAGGAGTGAAGTGTCAGAGGAAATGGGTAGGGTCAGTGACTTCTTCTTACCCTCCACCAGCTGCTCACTCAGTCGTCCATGAACGACGAACGCGTTCGCATTCTCTCCAGTCTGGGCGCCACCACCAATGCCGACATTATCAGGCGCCTCTTCGATCTCGCCTTTACAGAGTGTGTGCGCAAGCAGGACCGATTCCACCTCCTTCTGGGGGTCACTGAGTCTGCGGGTGGTCGGCGGGCTCTGTGGAATCTCGTGCGAGATCGCTTTGCAACGCTGGCTGAGGATCTAGGCACCTCACATCTCCTTGCCAGAGTCCTTAAGGTAGGCTGGAAAGAGTAAGCACTACCACATCATTGTATTTCAAAGGGAAATTCGAGTAAATTAGTGGACCACTGAGTGATTTGCTGGAAAGCTTTGAATAGGCGAGAAAACTGGCATGCATTACCCGGAAAGTGTAGAGGAAAAGCCAATCTCTTGTTGGTGTGCTGCCTTTGATGACTGAATTTGGGATTGTGGATATTTTTCCTTAACTGAGCAAAACATCCTTCCTTATTCTTCTACGAAACATCTATTCAAATGCCATATACGCAGAAACTTGAATTCCTTTCATTCTGAGGCACCTTTTCCTTGTCCCCTCTTCAGGGCAGTGCTGCCGGCTTCGCTTCGCGAGAACGCTACGACGAGATTAATGTAGGTGTCGTTTTCCCTTCTAAGTGCTTCCTTTCTTAAACTTTGATAAGATTTCACACTTCACTGTGCATCTTCGTAGGCCTTCTTTGAAGAACACGACGTGCCCTGCCCACGGGTGATTCAACAGACGCTAGAGTCTGTGAAGATCAATGCGGAGCAATGGGAGCGTAACAGAGAGGTGGTGTGCAGCTTTTTACGCACACTGCTATGCTAACGGAGTGTTGTGCCTTTTCTCACTACCCGACCCTTGCATTCCAAACGCTAATTTATTTGTGCGTTTCCCAAGACCAAAATACGACAATAGTCGTTATGTGCAACTCAACATTTGAGCCGCTGTCTGTTTGGGTGGATGGATGAGTTAGTGGCAAGACAAAAGCTGAGGTTCAGATGAACGAGCGAAATAAATGCTTTGGGTGTGGATGATTAAGAGAAACATTGTTAACTGGGTGAACTGACAGGTGGATAGAAGAGTGGACGATTGAGGCGCTACCAAATTTGGTGCTTGAGTGGGAAACAATGTAGTGAGAGGACGGAAGAGGGTTTGATGAGAAAATGGAATCAGTCTCTTTGGCTGGACACTGGCATCAGAGTGCCCTCCGGAGGAGTTGTAGGGTACTCGCATCACCAGTAAACCGAACAAGTGGTAGCAGGCTGCTAGACCACCGTCGTGGAGGCTGAGTCAGAGCACCGAGGACGATGGAAATAGTGGTATTTATTCCTACTGCACTCGATTATTTGCAGACAAGTCTAAGCAGGCTGTAGTTTGCCTCAACGGTGTGCTACAGCTTTGTAGTACTGAAACACTCCAAACCTGGCGAGGGAGGTTGGCACCCCACGAATGGCCAAAAATTACTGCAAATCAGGCTTTACAGGCAGTAGGAGTGCTGCAAGGCACTTATGCCTGCATTTAATAGGTAAGGAGAATCCGTTGAAGTTAATCACACGCCATGTATACACACGACAATGGACCTCCGCCTCAAGAGTCATTAGGCTGATCTTCTGTATGCATTTCTGTTCTCGCCTGCCCGATGGCGAAGGGAGACTGTAGTGAGCACTTATTTGCTTATCAGGTTAGCAGGTAGGGGTGACTTTTATTGCCGGCAAGCATTTGCTAAGCAAACTTACAATGTATTGTTTGTTCCAAATTGACTTCCTCATTCACTCATGTCCCCACGCTTCCAAAGCACACCGCGTCAGCCATTGGAGACCATGCCTGCCTCGAGTAGGCCTTTGTAGTGCACAACAAACGCAGCTGTCGGTCATGATTTGCTTGCATAGTGCATACCTAAATATCGCCTAGGCGATTTCACTTCCTACTACTCCATGCAGTTTGAAGGTGCGAATTAAACCCACGACGTCAGAAGCAGAGCACTAATGACTTACATAACTGGATGTCCAACGTCTTCCTTGGCAGGAGAACTCAACGCCACAGGCCCTACCTGTGGGGAGATTATACTATCATAGGTCCTTCACTCTGCATGCTAAGATCCTATCAACATCGCCTTCAATTTGTACAACTGTACAACAATGATGGCGGTGAGGGCGCATTTCATCAGTCCGAAACGTAACCAGGCAGGTAATAGAGACTGCTAAAACTAACACCTCTGAGTGACAGTGGGTGCCCAGTGTGTCGGCAATTTAGCTGGAGGTGCCCATCATACCCACTCCGATTGATGGAAGCAAGCAGGATCGGGTGATCCAATGCCGTCTATCCGCAGTTTGAATGCGGCGTTCCTAACTTATACAGGCTTGAAGATAAATAAATAGGATGTCTCTTCCGAGTCCTTCCCTCTGCCACTGCACAGCTACGTTCATGTAAATCACATTCCTTACCACAACTCTGGTCGCAGTCCACCTTTATTATCTACTCATCGCGTGGCAACCCAACTCATCTCTTGCTAGAATGGTCATCCGCATCTGAAACCACCAACATACCCGCCGACCTCTACGGTATGCCTAGGCTTTCACACCAAAAACCACTCATAGACCCACTCGGTAAGCCGACAATGCTGTCTAGGTGTTGTAAAATGCCTGAATGTTTCCCCGTTCCTACAATGGGAAGGCATTTGGCAAGGCCTTTTTAATCGAGTCAAACTTCTATGTTTATTAAATGCCCTGTTGAACGGGTTACTTTACATTACAGGACAACCGTCTGTGAGGACGCAACTGACGAATGATAGAATGGCTTCAACCACGCCACGGCAAAATCCCTTCTATCATAAAACACGCAAACAGTCTCCCTGGATAGCCATCCTAGCAGCTACTGTCAAGTCGTCTCTGCCTGTCGTTCAGACGTAACTTGCAGTTCGTACACCGTTGCGAAAACTGACGCCTACATAATCAGCGATGCTGGAGAGATTGAAGCCCAATAGTCAGGTAAAGAGAGTCGTTAGCTCTGGGTGCCTCTGGACACTCCGACTCAATGTGACCAACTTAGTGCATCAGAATAATTATTTTCTCCATCCCTTGGTCAAATCCTTCCTCCTGATAAGGTTCCACCTACCCTATCTCACGGGGCTTGCAAACAGGTAATTGGGTAGTAGGGTAGATAGGCAGTAGGAGTTGGTGACTCAGATCCTGCTCTTGGCACGCTCGATGTCGGGCAACCCCATGGGATTTCAGCAGCATTTAAAATAACTTCAATCAGAGTGTGGAAGTGTTTATTCAAATCATTAAATTGTGTTTACTTAGAACTAGATCTAATCACATGTGGGTGGATGAAACGACAATCAGTACAGGGGCTGGATGCAGGAAGAGCCAAAGGGATGATAGTGATTATTCTCAAATCGAATGCCGTTCGGTATCCGCCTCTTTGGGAGTGGTGAAACTAGTGATAAAGTTTGTCGGAATCTTCCTTCAAAATGGGATTGTGCACACCAAGCGATTTGTATCAGCAAGGGCCCTTTGGATAAGGCGTTTGCCGCGGTGTCGCCACGTGGTATAACAGTGGTGGCGACCTTACTCCACAGCAACGCACTAAGCAGCAAAGTACCCCACGAAGCCAGTCACCAAAAGTGGTGACGTCTTCGAATCAATGTCAGCAGGCTCGAATGCGTGCGCATTGGTAAAAGTTGATTAGCATCGCCATCCCACTCACTATCGTGGCGCCATCACTGCATTAAATGGCGCGTTGATTGATCCTCCACAAAACAGCGAAGACGCCCACATAGAAGTGGTGGTCATGGGCATTTGTGCCGATTCTGCCTGAACAACAGGCTTATTCCTGTTTTCCGTCTAGGCTAATGCTGTTCCCGTTTCTAGCCGCAGAACCAATGTCCGTTTCCATAGGAAGCCTGTACATTTGCATGTCAGATTTTAGTCTCGGTAAACACGACTCGAAAGTGTTGCACGTGTTACCAGACCACCAGTGTTGTTTGTGGATGTGTTGTCTCATGGCGCGAACACCCATCAGGGGTTCTACCGTCATTGTCAGGACAGCGAGCTATGCACGTCTAAGCAGAAAGTGTGGGGTGAGCGCGTCGGAGAAGGTGAGAAGCTGCAACCATCTGGTCATCAGTCGTGACCCTCCAGTCTAAACTACGCGTGACACGCGTATCCAGACCATCCAGCTGCAGCCATGGTTCAGGCATTAGCTATCTTCACTTTGTCAAATAACTCTGCTCTGTCTAACAAACAAAAGATCGCACCTCACGTCACACATCACAGCACGACTAGTCACGGCAATTGTTAGTCCATGCCGCACAGTTAAGGGTGTCACCTGCATGTCAGACCTGTGGTGAGGACAACGTAGACGAAAGGATGTGAGAAACACATGCGTCTTTTCCACATCCTCTTCAGAGCTATAGTTCTACTTTTAAGGGATTCCGCTTGACAAAGACTGCAGTTTCTTTTCGCCATCCACCACCTTCTCATTCGTCTACACTCCTCCACTCACTAGCTTACGCACCAACACAGCTGCCACTTTGGTTACTGTCTCTCCTTTGCAATTCACCAACTTGATGGCATCACTAATGAGGCTGTATGTCATCTCGTCAATTACACCCACGGAGTAAGCAAAGACGACCTCCATTGCATTGCACTGAAGGATCAGCATACCATCGGGGTCGTCTATGCAATGCTAATGCTTTGGTTGTGATTGACCCAATGATCAATCTGATTAATCGAACAGACTTTGGTGCACGAAAATGACTGCTGTGCATCGATCACCCAGGTTTCGTGCTTTTTGGTGGTCAATTATTGCACCGGGTGATTGAGTGTCAGACTAATTGGCTTATGCTAAGCCATCAAACTCATTGTAATTTAAGTCCCTTGCAAATGCGACCTCAAGGGATTCGCTGATCCCTTCCATTGATCAGCCACTTCCCTTACAATCCATGGCCTTTAGCCCAATGCTCATTGTTCGCTGCTTATGCCTTTGATTCAAGTTAGCACATCTCCCTCAGGATCAGTTCCCAGCCATGCTCTCACCTCCATTGTTAGTTGATAGTCCTTAGCTGAGAGAAATCCTCGTACTACCCAATCCCTGACCAACGCGACACACTGTGACAAACGTTTTCTTTGCAGGCTAATCACGCACCCCATCATACACTTTAAGAGCTCGTTTGAACAGCTTCCTTATAGGCAGAATTCTACCCTATTCAGTGGGAAGTAATGTGCTTTAGATTGATGCCGCCACTGCGTCGACCGCATCAACTTTCTCGAATGACATGGGAGAGCGGAAGTAAAGGGTGGATAAGCGGATAAGTGCCCTTGAATTGATCAAGAATATAATAATGTGTCGGTTGAATGTGTTTAGCAGACTGTATCTGCGCTTTGACCTCCCAAAATGTTGCAGAACATCAGATTCTGCGAATGCTTTAACCGAAGACGAATAGAGGACTGCATGGCATTGTGATGAAGATCAAGCCGCAGATGATCACAATCACGCCTGCCACCAAAGCTATCGTCCTCTTATTTTTCCGTATCTGAACTTCTCATAAGGGACTAGCATCTTTCAATGGACGGAAGCACTGCTCTGCTCATCTGCTAGCAGTAGCGATTCGTTCCACCTTGTCTCCAACATTCCCATTGGCAATAGGATGGAAGAGCAGGTAAAACACCTGATTTGGTTGACCGGAAGTGGAAGTCCCAGTAAAGGTGTTAGTAGCAGAGAAGAGAAAATGCAAACCATCCAAACAAAGGGTGAGCTTGCTTCGAGCATGTGCCAAGCATCACATTGCACAGATGGGCTTGCACGTCACACACGTGCATTGCATTTAAAAAAAGAAGTGGAGACTAACAAGCAGGAGAGAGAGGAGGTGTAATTACGCCAACTCATGCCGTGTCGGAATGGCGATATGATTTAGCCCTCAAATCTAGAAAAGATTGGGAGTGGGTAGGAAGGGTAATATGTTGGCCGATCGAAAACACATCAGCACCAGTTCTGACCTCATCTGGTGGTAGAAGTGCACATTGTGTGTGCATTTCCATGGTGTTCTGACTGCTATGCCTCCTTCCTGATACTTCAACCACAGTGGACTAGGCGGGCACCTTCAGTTTACGGCGCTAGACATTCAATGTCACCACGTAGCGCAGTTCAATACTTTGTAATTGAATACGTGCCAGTTCGGCTGCGGCTCTCACAGTAATCTTCGTCTCTTCACCCAAATCATTCTTACACCATCCACTACTACGGATAGCTTGCAGTTCCATCTGTGAGAAAAGGCACAACACTCCGTTAGCATAGCAGTGTGCGTAAAAAGCTGCACACCACCTCTCTGTTACGCTCCCATTGCTCCGCATTGATCTTCACAGACTCTAGCGTCTGTTGAATCACCCGTGGGCAGGGCACGTCGTGTTCTTCAAAGAAGGCCTACGAAGATGCACAGTGAAGTGTGAAATCTTATCAAAGTTTAAGAAAGGAAGCACTTAGAAGGGAAAACGACACCTACATTAATCTCGTCGTAGCGTTCTCGCGAAGCGAAGCCGGCAGCACTGCCCTGAAGAGGGGACAAGGAAAAGGTGCCTCAGAATGAAAGGAATTCAAGTTTCTGCGTATATGGCATTTGAATAGATGTTTCGTAGAAGAATAAGGAAGGATGTTTTGCTCAGTTAAGGAAAAATATCCACAATCCCAAATTCAGTCATCAAAGGCAGCACACCAACAAGAGATTGGCTTTTCCTCTACACTTTCCGGGTAATGCATGCCAGTTTTCTCGCCTATTCAAAGCTTTCCAGCAAATCACTCAGTGGTCCACTAATTTACTCGAATTTCCCTTTGAAATACAATGATGTGGTAGTGCTTACTCTTTCCAGCCTACCTTAAGGACTCTGGCAAGGAGATGCGAGGTGCCTAGATCCTCAGCCAGCGTTGCAAAGCGATCTCGCACGAGATTCCACAGAGCCCGCCGACCACCCGCAGACTCAGTGACCCCCAGAAGGAGGTGGAATCGGTCCTGCTTGCGCACACACTCTGTAAAGGCGAGATCGAAGAGGCGCCTGATGATGTCGGCATTGGTGGCGGCGCCCAGACTGGAGAGAATGCGAACGCGTTCGTCGTTCATGGACGACTGAGTGAGCAGCTGGTGGAGGGTAAGAAGAAGTCACTGACCCTACCCGTTTCCTCTGACACTTCACTCCTAATAGTTACATTACCTCGATTCGCCATCTGTTCAATCTAGTTGCAATCATTCTTGCTCCCTTACCTACTCAATGACCATCTGCCCACTTTATCGACCCATACCCAACCCTCACAAATGTCCACTACCCACAGAACACCATCCAGTCTACGTCTACGACCCCACTCCCCACATTCACTGCATCCAATGCACTGCCCTTGCACAAGAAAATGCGGCATGAAAAACTCCATTCAAATATGCGAAAAGAGCCGATAAGAAGTCCACTCTCCACTCTGCCTACTCCTCCAAACCTCTCCAAGACACTAATCCTCAGGCCGCTCCATAAGATAGAAGGCAAACATGCGATCATTCATAACGACACCCCAGGTGCGATAGTTTAGCTTTCTCCGAGATTGTATTAGCAACAGCGCCACCAGCACAACCAATCAAAAGCCATCCATCACCGACACTAACTCACCTCCAAAAGTTTCTGGAACTCCTCAACGCCACCATTGCGTATGCAAATGGAGTAGATCGCAGCTCGGAGATCAGGCGAGATGAGTTTTGGTTGGTTTATTGCAACCTCACCATCAGGTGCAGAGATCACGGCTGCATAATGATGCTGAAAGGCGGTTTGGGCCCTAAGGATGACATCAGCGTGACCGATGCAACCAAGAGTGGAGATGATAATAGGACGGAGTAGGCGGTCGTTGCTCGAATCCGTGGAGGCTGCACAGGAGTGAAATGGAGAAGGCAGCTTGGAGGAAAGGAAAGTGGTTGCATCCACAGCTTCGAAACCCAAACACCTCTAATTTATCGATCCAATGCATTTACAAATGCATTCACTGGAATCATTCAATCCATTTTAAGATGGATGCGTCCATCTTCCAACCTAGTTGTTCACCTTCTCACCCAAGTCCATACAGCCAACCGGCCACTTCAATCTAGCCTAAACATGCTCGACCCATGAATTCTAGTGGTCTCAAGCATTCGTAACCTCTTCAACTCACCATCATGTTCTTATTGATGCATCTCGACCAATTAGTCATACATCCCTTATGCACCTATCTCTTTATAGAAGCAAGGGGAAAGAAACGGCTGGGAGGTCAGACATCTTTCAGGTAGATTCCTAGGCCTTCTAGCCCTCCGAAAATAGCCCACATCCCAGCAGATCTGGTCAACAAAATACCTTGGGTTTATTTCAATGTCGTATATTAAGAAAGCAGTAAATGAAAACGGTATTGAAATAAGCTCAACCACACTCACCGATCCTTTCATACACCGGAAGTGCTAGCTCAGCACACAATTTGTTCAGGCCGCAAATCTCTTTAGATGCCTCGGGGAAAACTACCTCATCACCCACCGGGTAAGACGCCTCTTCAAGGAGGGTTCGAACCTGTGCCAATCCCTCCGACAGCACTGACCACACGCTGAATCACCTCTCCTTAGCAAATGCGCGACAGAACTGCAGCACTTTGTCCAATCTAAGGAAGCCCGCCCGAGATAGAGCAAATTGATCGTCTAACAGGCTGATACGGTCGCGTTCTGGCACAGTACCACTGCTGATGGCTTCTATAATAGTGTTCATGATGGCCGGTTCGTAATGCACGCGATAGAAACCAACGGCATCTGGCTTAAGACGTATTCCGAGAGAGGAGACAGGAGTGGACAGAGAGTAAATGATTTCCTCCGAGTCGACATCAATCGCGTCCAAGTCTGCGGTTCTCGAGTAGGTGGAGGGGGGGATATCGACAACCCTGTGAAGCAGCAGCTGGTCTGAGTCGTCTACGGCGCAGGCAACAATTGGGATGCACCAGTGTTGTGACTGTTCGCCTATGCACATCAAAGGCAAAGTGCAAAACGTTTGCTTCTATAGGTACTTTGTCGAATGTTGCCAATCCATACTGGGTAGTCCAGTGCAAAGCGAGAACGTGCAGCTAAGCAAAGCCCTTCCATTGGTTCTTTGACTAGAACCAACTAAGACCCGCTCGGAGAATCAAAATAAGTCGCCTCGAAGATAAGGGCAGCATAATGTGGTGAGATGTGGTCAGCTACTATCAGAGAGATCGTACAATCTTCTCTAACTATCATAACTATCGCAATGTCACCTTTAGTGGTGGCGAAGACTGGTGAATAGAGTGGAATAGTAGATTAAGCTACTTTGTTGTGGAAACAAATGCCAAAAAACGGACTCTTACGACTGTCGGAGCTAGCGTCAGTAAGAAAGCGTTGCTGCTTCAGTCCAACGCTGTACTTCCCGTCTGGCGCGCGAATGAGACGAACCGAGACCACGGGATAGCCTGTTTATTTCGTCCACAGAGGCATGAGCTCAGTCACATTGCAACCACTCGTGGTCTCCAGGACAGCCCACAGATCCTCGGTTGTGGCATTGGAATATTTGAACTTCTCAAAATACGTCTTCAAACCGTCTTGAAATGGCTGCGGAAGGCATTAGACACAAGCATTAGGTGATTCGCTACATACGAAGGGCTCAAGCGGAAAAGGCTCGTTGGTCGCTCACTCGACCAAGTCTGGGTCGTGCCCGTTTACCCATGTCAACGCCACGGTGCACTTCATGGACGCGGATACTAATAGGCTCATCTTTAGCCTGATTGGGGCGGGCATTTTTGTGCATCCCCTCCTCTACAACACCAGAAAGTGGTGTAGCTCTCAAGGGGAAAGCAAGGACAAACGCAACATAACAATGAGTGATTCCCACCATGCACTGTCAGAAGAGAGAGGTAGCCTTGGCAAAGCAAACGCATAGAGAGAAATCACCTCTGAGCGTAAGACTTCACACTTATTATTAATAGCCCCGTAAATAGGCACATCCCATTCCTTCCAATGTGCAGTTGCTTTCCGTCCATCCACATCATTCCTCGCCGCTTGGGTGTTAGTTCATTTGGTTCCAGTCACCAACCAACTCAATCCCATGGTCAAGAGTACAAAAGATTCGCTAGAAGGGAAATTCGCTTCCTAAAACCATCGACTGACAATGTCTACGCTGCAGCAGCGATTCTCTGTCGTAAGACAACAACGAGTTAACTCGTGCTGTCTACAGGAAACAAACGGAAGAGCAATGTTAACAGCAAGTCGCAAAACCTTTATCAGTCTGACAACAAATTCTTGACGGGAAGAAAGTGATGTAGCAACCGATAACTAGGACGGCGATATGGAGGAATCAGTGAATTTGAGGAGGAAGAGGGGAAAAGCACGAGGCAGATGAGAAGGTGACAAGGGAAAGGGTTTGCATAAGGTCACCGACAATAGCAGAACTTGGACTTTTGATAATATGCTTCATGGTGAAGGCAAGCGTTCTAACCGTACTGGATTGTTCATGGAAAGTGAGTGAATTAGAAAGTGAAGAAAAGGAATAAAGGGAGAAGAACGCGTGATCGCAGAGAAGTTCACCTTTAAATAGTTCGCCTTGCAGCTCGTGAACAAGGAGGCAAAAGAACTCCAGATTCTGCCCAAGAACCGAAAAGTGCATGATAGAAGCAGGCGTGGTGATTAGAAGGAGGAGGAGGGGAAGAATTAGGGGCAAAGGGAGATAACAGGAACAATTTAAAATACTCACCTGGTGGCCCATGTGTTCATAGAGCATGCGGATGACACAGCTGCCCTTCTGGTAAGACACCGCGTCGAAGATCTCCTCCACTTCTTGAGCACTGTTTACTTCAACCTAAGTGACAAGGACATGACGTTAGGCTGTTCTTAGTGGACATGAGGAGACGAGCAGCTGAGTGGCAACAATTGGTAAAATGCAATGCAAACCTCAATGGGATGACTGCTTTTCAATTCGTCTAATCGCAGTGCTCGAACATACTCTGACGACACGAAGTGGGTCTAAAAGCAATGAAAATAAACTATTTAGAAAGGATTCAAAGCAGAGCGAGCCGTGGAGCAACCCAGGTGTAGAGCAGACAAGGTTGGAGCTAAAGACAGGTGCATCGATTGACCTTGTCTGGATCGACTGCCAACCCGGTAAAAATTAAGCCCTTAAGCAACAATTGTGGCCGTCATCCTGGAATTAAGCCGGCTTTTCTCTACTAAAAGAATTTTGGGCTGATCATGAGACACCGGCACAATGACCCATCTTTCACGCCTGAGCAATGCAGGTAGGCGGTGGGAGTCTGCGCTGGCAGAGTACATCCATCCGTGCTGATGTGTGCTTAATGTGAAGACTAAGGAAAAGGCCACTTCCCGTCTGTGGGTGGATGAGAGCATTTGAAAGTGACCTCAATGGTCCTCCATCAGACGCAACAACGCCACGTGTGACCTGTTGTCCAAAATCATGCGCCAACCCGATTGACTGGGCTTCACACAAAACAAAGTCGAATGTCCTTAGCGTGAGGACAAAAACACGCCGTCGCGGCACCCAAACACCTGGACTGCGGTAGTCGATTCTTATCTGAAGGCCAAGTGGCAAGGCCTCTCATCCGACACGAAATCATTTCGTTGCGAGAATCAACACATGATCCCGTCGGGCTATTTGGTCAATCAGCAGCAAGCGAGATGCTGATGTTTGCCGCAATGCTCCAACCCCAAAGATCTATCCACCAGTCATGAACAATCAAATAAGTCGACTGTGGCACCCGAGTTCCCTCTGAGAGGCTAGTGGCGAGTGATTTCCTTCTTCTCATTAATCCACCACAAGGTGAGATGCAAGTGTGGATAATTAGACGGACGCTGTTGATGATGGGCAGGCTTCAGGATATCGCAAAGTCGATCATGTACTTAGTGTAAATAATCAGGAAAGCACCACACAGTTAAGGCAAATACGATGGAATCGACCAGTGGGAGTGCCGAAGTGTCGTGTGATGGCGCATTCCAACAACTCTAATTTTAACCATCAGACAAATCGCTGGTTGGGATGACTCACCCAAATATCGTAGTCGGGAAAGCAATGATCCACAGCAAGATATTCGGCCCACGTTGCAAAGCCTTCATTAAGCCAGAGATCCGTCCACCACGACATGGTGACAAGATTGCCGAACCACATGTGTGACACCTCGTGCGCCACTGTCAACGCAACGCGTTGTTTTGACAATAGGGAGGAGTTCTCTGGGTCGATCAAGAGAGCCGTCTCTCTGCAATCACGAGCAAGTGAAAGGCGATAGGTGGAAAGGCTGTGTGAAGACGGCATTACGCGAGCTCTTGGAGGTTCGCTGATGCTCAACTTCAGCGCTGGTGACACACATCACTACTTCAACCGAAATTCCTTACAGGGCCTAAGGACCAATCATGGTTAGAATTTGTCCTTTCACTGAGTGGACAAATTCACCCAAATTTTGACACTGGGCATCTTCGACAATGGCTCCAAAGAGCAGGTATGCAGTCACCAAACAATCGTGTGTGGCAACTGTTAAGGCTGCAGGAGCAGAGTACACCTCTGCAATGACCATGGAAATGGATGGAGAGCTTCCTGACTGCGGCCAATATGTAAATGGGTGTGAAGTAAGTTTCGAGATCTCCTGTCTGACAGTTACGATGGAGGGGTGTGCCTCATTGTTCTTACATGAGTCGTCACTCACAGTGGCTCTGAGGTAGCACTCAGCATAACTGTCATTGCAGGCGTCTTTGTGGATGAAGTAAAAAGGGGCCCAAAAGTTGCCCAAGTAAACACATTGCATGTTTAAATGAAGGTGTGCTCAATATGCCCAATGCACCCTTGCCAAGGAACCGTGCCACCTTTCTTCGTTTCCAATTCACTAGATTTTATTACTGATGCACAGGTGCATATTAGGAGACGAGAGGGGTTATTGAACCTCCAGATGTCTGCTTTACACGGTTTGCGTAGCCCAGCAGTCGCTAGCCTTCTGGCTCTGCTCATGACTAGAATCGCACTGAGCATTTCACTACTTTTCAATAGGAGCATGCACACGATGCCCCAAGAGCTGACGTGCTCTCACACGTGTCCAAAGAATTGGTAGGTGGAATGCAAGTTATCGTTTTAGAATATATATCGGGCGATTCTGCGTAAACCATCAGGGTGCGAATGTCACTTTGATGGCTAAATGCACGCAACGGGCTTAATGGGGTATCGAAACGGCCACCCATTGATAGGATGAATGGAAAGGTAGCAGAAGTAGAGATGATGGTAAACTTTCGACAACTCACCTAAAAGTCACCAATCCCCAGTTTTCCATGGGGTTGCAATCAAAGTCCGGAATCGCGACCAGATCCAGTTTGGGTAATGGATAGGGGCATCCAAAGAGCTCGGCGTAGAAGGACAACGATTCCTTCGCCACCGCCAACGCATGCTGCCCAAAGCTGCGCTTGCCCAGCGGTGTGTAAACACGAACTTCAATTTGTCTCGGCAATGAAGTACTTGGAACTACGTTGCTGGTGGTGGAGATGTACTCGAAATCCCCCAATACCACGGCAACAAGGTAAGTCGCCATGAGTGGGGTGCGAGCAAACGTAATTTTGACATAGTTGCGACCATCAGGTGGTTCGCTGCAGCCCTCCGGTGTCGGTATGATGTCACGGACGGTTTCAGACTGTAGGAAATTAAAAGAGGTGAAGCTCAAACGCCACTTCTTAATGTTGAAGTTTGTTCGCTGGTATTAAACCACTCTATCGCAACTTCAGCAGTCACCTCCATCGACACATTTGTGGCACGCGAACTTCATCCAAAGACATACCTTCGTTCGTCGGTTGAATACTGAGCACAGTCAAACAGCTGAGGAGGCATTAGCTTCACCAAAGTTGAATTGAATTCGATAGAGTTGATGGCAACTCAAAGTGCCCTATCGGACATACTTCGAGAGCAAAGGAAAGGGGATGAGGAATGATTCCTCCAAAACTCCTATGGCAAGCAATGCAACCGTTAGCCACAGCACATTCGCGTACGAGATAAGACCAGCGTTGCTTAAATTGGTGGACAAGAATTCAACTAATCACCATGCACAGTGATTTGAATATTGCATTTCAGCTTCGCTTCACATCGTTTCATGAATGAAAACGTAGGATGAAGGCGATCGATGTTTGCTTAATGTGAATGCTGTGCACAATACATTCAGTGAACGCTAGTCCGTCCTCAGTTCTGCGGACCTCAGATGAGCTCCCTCTCTCCCATTGATACAGTTGGTCTAACGAAAACGAGATGAGTTGAGGGACATTACGCTAAAAGTGCACGGAAGGCACATAACCACAACTACCAACTGGACTCGTCATCACACTGCACCACTTTGCGTCTAGTTGTTAAGTGTGCACATGGTTTCAAAGCATCTAATGCCTGCTGTCACAGAGCTTTAGGACGACACCGGAATCAAAACGCGGAAGACCATCTGACCTGCTGCGCTGTGATGTGCACACTGATTTTGTACCACATGCCTTGATCCTGTGACATCAGTTCGTACTTCCAACCTCTCACTTATTCATGCTCTTTGCCCTAAATGGCAAAGCGTGAGGCATCTACAGTCCTCTTAACAAGCAGTTTCAAACAACTTGGAGCGGTGGGGATCTTGCACCCCTTTATGTCAGACCAAAAGAGAAAACGCCACTGAGTAGTGAGTGAGCCAGCAAGACAACGAAGACAGGCAAGAGGGAGTAGAATCCAATGTGCGTTTTCTCATATTTGACACAGACAGCTGACAGTTACTTGAAGGGTCGTGGTGGTCACTGCGCAGACTAACCAATTTAGGAATGATGACTGGGTGGTCTCACAAGAACTTAATGTGACTTTGTGCACAAGTCTACCCCTGAAACTAAAATGAGGCAAGATGCGACGTTGTCTCGACATTTCCTTCCACCCACTAGTGAAGAGAGTAGAGTCTAGCGTACATGACTGCGCACATCCTGAGAGCCTCCAAATAAGCTGTCGTAGACAACTGCTTCAGAAGTCGTGAAGGTGACTCACCATGTTTGACAGCGCGATTTGGTTGTCGAGAGCGACGACGCTGATGTCAAAAGTCGCCTTACGATCCGGCTCATCCATACACGGGAAGGCTCGACGTACAAAGGCAGACTAAGGAAAACATCGACGGGTTTGTAAAAAGTGCAGAACTCACCTAAAACTGAGTGGCAAGGATGTGGCATTCCTTGCCACTCTTGTCCGTGTATGAGCTGCGATATAGCCCCAACATGTCATCGGCAAATTTTCCTTTGAAGTCTACGCTCAAATGTCCTTTTCCCAACTAAATAGATGAAAATACTTTACCGAAACCTCCACACAACCAACCTGAAGGCTAGTAGGAAAGTGGAATGTAACTATTTCCAGTTCTTCATCACTTGTTACCGTGGCTGGAACCAGAAATTTCGGCTCATGTAGCCAATGGCACCGATTGACTTACTGTCTTGATAGGATGCGGACAATATTTCGAGCCCTTTGGAATTGAAAATTATCTGCTCTGTTGCTTTGACCACCTACAACAAAACAGAGCCTCGCATAAGTTTGAGTTCCGATGGTTGCCGATAAGACAAAACTGTGCTTAAAGCATTCAACAGCCTGAATTTTGTGCGTTAAAATGCAAGTCCGAAGAAAGTGAAGCAGAAAACATCGTGAAGAAGCATTCAACGGACGGAGGAGAGCTACCTGCAGTTCCACAGAAACACGCCCGGTGAACGTGAAGCTTGTAAAATTAGGCAGAAGATGAAGCCTATAATTAATAGGCGTGATTGTTCGTGGAAGACGCTCATGCTTTGCACGAACATCTGCCATGTTGGATGTAGCGAATGACGACGCTGGAAGAAATAACAGGGCCTATTTTCGAAAGTACGGACCACCGAGCCCGTTGGTTGTCGGAGCATTAAAACAATTTAATGCATGAAAGATGAGGGAAGGTCTTGTGTCTTAGGAGCTTTTATGTAGCAAGCGTGTGCTTAACATCTCAGGTAATTATAGCAATCAAATCATTTTGCTTTTGTATCACAACTAAGCTTTCACAAATTATGCTCCAATGTCTCCATAGTTGTTGTCTTTTCCTTGGCCTTCAAACTTCTTATACGAGCGGAGTGACTATGAAAGGGTACCTGCATTGGCAGGACTTGGGACTGGGAGCAGAAGCTGGCGGTATGCATGTCTGCAACACCCTTGCGCCTCGTACAGTTCTGACAACCCATCTCAAGAGGTTCGTGTTCACCGAACGCTTCTCATACACCCAAAAATATGCATCAAATAGCCATCGACTTCTCATGTACCATTTCTGGTGCTGCCTTTAACAACAGTCCTTCCATTTTCGTTAAGACTCAATGCCGGACTTCGTTGCGAACAGATGGTTGGGTTTTGCCAGCGTATCTCCTTCCGATGAAAGGTGATATGCTGCAATTTCGGAGTAATTTGCCACGGTAGATATGCGTCATTTTTCCTCATCAATGGATGGCTGTGAACCCGAGATAGTAATAATTGCTTTTTGTTCTAAATAATCTGTGGGTGAAGATTGTATGGGGCATTTGACACTGGTGCACGCGACACGGGCTCAACTGAAATCCGGTTCGTCTAAGACGAACAAAAGACGCCGGTGCCTTTAGCTCGAGACATCAAACAGCTTTTTGTACTCACAGCTCGGATGCTTATATGTCTTTTAAAGAACTGTGCATACAAATAATTGCAGTTTGACAAGGCGCTTGATATGTCCAACATCTTCATGGTGCGAA
The DNA here is from genome assembly GCA_036345935.2 of Taenia hydatigena. Lineage (NCBI taxonomy): Eukaryota > Metazoa > Platyhelminthes > Cestoda > Cyclophyllidea > Taeniidae > Taenia > Taenia hydatigena. The sequence goes on along the minus strand of JADWOT020000002.1, from coordinate 18,545,219 downwards.
AAATCATATCCTCCGGGGAGATTTGAAGCATTTTCACCATTTCCACATGGCCACCCTACTCGACGAGTTCACCTCCCTCACTGTGGATTCGCAAGATGCTGTAAGGGATAGCTCGTATAGCGTGGACATGTGGCAATTCGGAAGCGACTCTGCACATTGACTTTTGATTGGCTCACTCGAGAAAATGACACGCAGAGCAACACTTCCTGTATATGCCGAGAGTGGTTTGCAAGACAGAGCGTGTGCGTTGCTATCCGTATTCCCTTTCCTAAATAAAACTGCAAGTGCGTGTCGCTCCATCTCATCGTCTTGAGGTACAATCGGCTAGTCTACCTCCGACACTATAGTCATCAATCAGCCAACGTCTTATAGTCCATCTTCACTGTGACCTTCCTCGTTATCGGTCAGCTCATTAAGTCTCTGACCACTGTGAATGTTGCAAAGAGATCATGCCGTGTTGCGCTTTTCATCATTATTTTGTCGACTGTAGCCCTTGCTCAAGCAATGGCGCGTTTCTCAGGGCTGAATCACTAACGTCGGTGGCTAACACACACCATGGAGTGCTCGATTCGAAGTTGGTTAATGTTTAGGTCGTGTGGAGCGGACTACTTGCTTTAGTTCTTTGAACATTTGAACACGTTGTCTCTCTCTCACTTGAAAGTCTATTTTGCCAGCTTTTGTTTAAAGCTATGCAAGGGACCTTTTGACTCGGCAAAATTCTTGGCAATAATAACGCACAGATGGGCTTTGGTGGAGAAAGAGCTGCATTATTTGCATCGGCGTGGCGAGCAGTTATGAACGGCTTCCGTGTCACTTATAAAGCAGCTCCACAAACTGCTTTTTAAGCCAGCTTTGGGCAGTTAACTGATTTCACTCTGCAGGCATCGGCGCCAATGCTGACGCTTCTGTTATCATCCTTACCTCCTCCACTGTGGGTAATCTTGGGAACGCGGAAGCGATCTCAATCATGTGATCAAGTGTGGAAATGCATTTGTGTTGACTAGTAATTCATCCACACAAAAGTCAGAAGAAGTCTGCATGGCGCTCCTTCCAGCTTGTCGTATGCTTGTAAGAATGTAGGGGAGTTGTTTGCGAGCAAATGCGATCGCAAATGAGAGGCTGACATGATCTTGGGACATAACACGGTGGGTCACAACATGAGGGTTTTGAGTTAATTGCTAGCAGAGAACCTTGTAGCGCAGGATCGTAAGCAGCCTATAACGCCTCCCCGATTCATCGCGAACTTGACTAGATGGTAGGAGTAGATGGTATTCGCGTCACGTGACAGATCGACCATAATGATTTGTCCAACTTCGTGTGTGAACGGGACAGTTATCCAACAAACGACTCTCCCTGGGAGGGAGTCACACACGACTTGTTCTGCCAAAAGCTGGGATACCTTTAGATATTCTCCGTCATCGTCGACTGCTCATAGCAGAGGGTATAAGAAGTCTCGAACAAGGGTAGAAAGGGTTGTTATGGGCGAGTAATGCTCATAAGTTTTGCTGAAGTGCAATCGAGCGGGACGTGAAATTCATGCTGTGGGATTTGTCCCGATGCTGTACCAAATCAACAGAATAAATATTCACTACATTGAAAAGGGCAAGTCTTATTTTGGATCATTTCAAAACACATCTGGGAGGCATTTTTTTAAATAACATGCAGCCTTTTCGTCCATTACATGCGAAAACAAAATGATTATCTAGGATAATGTAGGCAATAAGGGAGTGATTTGATTTGCTCAAGATAGAATTTGGCCTGAAAGATTTCCGATGGAACAGTAAGCTGTGACTAAATTAGAAGGCATAACTAGGCATAAGTTTGATGGGTTTCAACCATTTGAATGGCCATAGATGCAGTGCATCCAAGACGTGGATAAAATCGGAGAAGCAAACAAATACAGGTCATTAGGTCTATGCTCTGCCTGTAATTACTATCACACGCATTCCACTTACGATTTCGAGGCAGAAACCGAGAGGGCTGAATAGTTGTGTTCGGGTTACTGATTGATCATCGTCACTTTTGAAGGGAACGCCTGACCACATTCACATGCCTCTGAGTTAAGCGTCAAGTTATCTGGGTGATGAGAGAAAGCCTCCGATCAAGGAAGTAAATAAGGCGAGAAGCCGTCACTAGATCAACTGACAGAGCTGACGCGATCATAGTGAAGGAGGGTTAGGCTTATGATGGCATTTGATTGACAACGATTTAGAGATATTCAACTATTCTGCCTACGTTATACGTAGGATAAGCCTACAGCATATCCACTTCAGAGAGGATACTGCCTAAACGTTACTGGTGGCAGTTGTGTACCAAAAAATTACTAGACGTTTTAGTATAAACAGTCAAGGCTATGAAGCAATATCGGAAGTGGTGTTGAGATCACTTTAGCTTTTCATAACCACTGAAATCTCATGTTCAGAGGCGTGGCTCATCGTAAATGAGCGATATTGTGTTAAGCTGATTGATTTGGTCATTTAGCGATGTTTGTTGAAGTAATGTCCGATTGCAGCTGTACCCTGTTGAAATCTATCTCTACACGAACCCATTAAACTCAAAACGGATATAAGAGGGTTAGGGTGAGGGTGCTTTTGCAAGACTGCTTTGAATTGTGCATCAGTATTTAACGACAGAATTGCAAAAGGAGATGCATGGGGAGGAATAGCCAAGATTGCTAAGAAGAGCCACCCTTTCGCCTTGGTAGAAAATAATAAGTGGCTTTTTCCGTTGTGCTGACGGTTCTACTACATTTAACCATCTCGAGGCGACTGAAGCGGAACAGTTTTAACGGGAACCGCTGGGAAGACGTCACAGGGACGATAAGCTGGATAACAGAACATAACTCGTTTCAGTATTACGGCCCCGCAGCTTCTATAATTTCATCCCTATCTTAATGTTGAGGCGTTTTGTTCATTTAGTGTCAGCTTTTTTCAGAAACTTTGCTCATGACTAGTTAAACCAGACTCGAAACCCTATTACTCCTCAAGAAATGCTTCAGGTGTCTAAAGTATTGTAGCTGTAAATGCAAAAGTCTTAAAAGCTGGTGGCTTGTTTCATTTCGTTCTTAAAGTAGCATGTCTTGAATCGTTTTAAGAAAATATCTGAACATTCCAGAATACATGACTTCAAAGGAAGCCAAATTCTTCTAAATGGTTATTATCTTTAATTACTTTGCACGGAAAGTTTCCTTGCCCACTAAATGCATCTCAGTCAAGAAATTATTTGTTAGCAAGCCTCGTGGGAGCTACTTTCAGAGGGGAAGAGGTAGTTTTAATACGCGTTCCATTTTTATCATATTACATTGTAAGGAATTGACAGATCCGAGCTTCAAGCTTTTGCTCTCAAATAAGTGAGCAGTACGCATTAGGCAATTTTGCCCGTAGTGTAGCCTCAAAACGGGAATCAGCTTTGCAGATGTGAAGCGACAGGTGAATTAGGTGTGTGGATTGTGCGTTGGGGTAAAGGAAGTGGTGAAGTTGACCAATGATACTGGCTAGAATAGCTAGACGCAAAATCTAGTTTTCATAACGAGTCAGTCAATTGGACAGAAAACCATGCGACCTAAGTCTCTCTGTACCAGGCGCAGCGAAGCGATGAGGTTTAAAGTCATCGGTTGATGTAGACGGCATGCGTCGGCTCTTTAGCTTCCGTGGCATCCCATTTGACAAAAGTGGGAAAGGATGAATGGCTTATCAAGTTGTTCATTTTACCCCTAATCTTTCCTTTGTGTATCGAAAACAAAAGCTACTTCCATGCATAGAGTCGATTTCTGAGTGATTTCTTGCTAAAACCAACCTAGGTGAGATGCTTCTCTTACAACGTCATTTCCCTAAACTGTCAAGCAAAGGCTTATAACGAGTGTCGACAGTTTTGGGACTCTACTTATAGAAGGCATCCTAAAATACCTTTTATCAGATACAGCCAATTTTGACGGATGAAGCACCATATCACTAGTCTGATGTAGGTGTATGTCTTTATTTGCGCAAACAATCGCAAGGATTGTGCCAGTTTCCACAACTTACTACCAGCCTTTGAGCCGATGTGACAAAGCTCGCGATGACTGCGTTTGGGCATTTGACATATTCTATCCACATTCACACGGTCACAAATAATGCAAATTACTTACGAGAGGTATGCTGGGTAATGTTTGAATCAATGAGAATCGAATTCTTTAAGGAGTCTTGAAAAGCTAAAATTGGCCAAGTAAACCCTCAAGATAAGGATTATCCGGATGCGAAGCAAAGCGACATTGCTTTCAAACGCATTCGATATCATGCAGCCTTGCCTTGTCTCTAATAGAGATTGTGCACTTACATGATCGCGTTAAACTAATGGAATGTATGACGTATTGGCAGACCTAAGTTCAGCCTACCAAAACTCAATAGATATTATACCAGTTAAGTGGCGCATAATGTTAAACGAGGCGATAACCCTACTCGGTGGTGCGCGAAGAGCCATTGGTCCTTCCAGAAAGCGAAGGTAGAGTAAATTACATTTGAGGGTATCCGTAGGACACTGTGGAAGATTCGTGCACTATTCGTCACGCGGAAACGATAAAGAACACGAGTTCAGATCTATATCACGGCACAGAATCCAAACAATAAATCGGGCAAATAAAGTGGCTCCTTAATTCGTTGATGAAGGACAACAAAACTAGTATTTAGTGAGGGGCAGATGTAATGCTGTATTGGAATTGTTGTCGATCTCATTATCGACGGCATAAGGCATTTCTGCTCCTTTTTCAAAGTCAGTAGTCACCTCACGACTACGGTTTGCCTACCATGTTGAAATGGTTCTAACATACACTAATGCGGACTGTCTCATCAAATAGTTTTCTGATAAAGCAAATGCCAATGGTTTTCGAAGTCTTTACTCTTCAATTGTGCCATGCGTACCCATTATTTATGTGACATGCGGACTTCCACCTTAAAGCGTAAATGCTTGTAAGTGGGATGGTGGGGTGAAGCGATGAATAGGTAAAGCACGTACTAATAGCGTCTCAACGTAATGAGTGGCTTAGTTCATGACTTCTCAGCACATATGCTCCTATCTTAAATAAACATTAGGGTCAAGCATGCGCACCAATCGGCTTAACGAATTTGGAGTCGTTACAAATGAATCGAATCTTCGGGTAATGCGCCAGGCCAGCATTTGGTTAAAATGCGAAGTAGGAATGTTTAATTGAAACGAGAAGAAATGATGTCCAAAAGGTCGGTGCGATGTCACATGCAGCAATATCTACTTTCAAGTACTGACAAACGGCTTATTTGGATCAAAGTATTCAGTCGCATACTCCCAGCCCATAACAACGCCTAGAAATCGCTTTTAACTTTGCAGTCAAAACTGCTTCAATGCATATTGTAAATTTACGTCCCCATAATCTCGCACTGCGTTGTATCCGAGAGTATCTTGCCTACTTTTGATCCACTTGAAGCTAAAACCTCAACAGTTAGATCTTGCATAAGCATTACCAGCCAATTTAAACAAAACGAAGGTTAGCAACACTGATCACGAAAACAGTGTTTAAACTAGCACTCGGTCGGCTCAAATCTTCCTCCTCGGGTAAAATGGATGAGCAGAAGGTACTGAATTTGTGCTTTGACACATAGGGTGGAATGCTTCGAGTAAATGAATCTAGCTAAAAGTTCCCGAGAGACGATCTTAATACATCTTCTTATCCCTAACTTACTCGACAAAGTATTGGTTTCATTAGCATCTGTGGTAATCTTCATTTGTGATGACAAGGCTTGAAAGGATTTTATCGAGCCATTCTGGTGCTTTCTAACATACTCTAATTAAAACATTTGTTGAAGGAAAACCGGCAACCTACAGACGATGTACCTGCAGTTCGTGCGGATAAAAATGGGATGGCCTTACTGAAAGCTACCTACGCCAATGATTTGCAAGCTGTTCAACAGCTGCTTCAAAAGGGCGTACGCTCTATTATTGCTATTGCCATTTTAACTGCGCGATTTTCATTTATCAAGCAGCAGCCAGCATAATTTAAGGTCGGATTTGACGCCTTCAGATCCAATTATGCAGCAACGCTAGTCAGAATTGATATTTGCCATGTAAATTCCTCGAGAGATCGCTAGAAGTCGTTGAGTTTTGTGCTATTCTTATGCTTATGAGGAAGTAGTTTTATAGCTCTGAATATTTTTTAGACTAATCCAAACATGTTTGACATATATGGACGAAAAACTCCGCTCATAGTAGCTGCCGAATACAATTTGCATGATGTGATGGATGAACTTCTCAAACACAAAGCATCGGTCAGCCATACCGATAGATGGGGAAACACTCCTCTTCACTATGCAGCTGATAAAGGATATTTGCGTTGCGTGACACTCCTTCTGCTTAATCATAGTCCTTTGGATGTCGTAAATCGTAGACGTCTTACTCCATTAATGCGAGCAGCCATGAAAGGTCATGAAGAGACTGCTCGTCAACTGCTTGACAGTCACGCCACACTGAGCTCTCAACTAAATGAGAACAAAGAATCCGCCTTAACGCTTGGATGCAGATCGGTGAGAAGGTCTTACCGTGTGTACGAGCTCAATAGGCTTTCACCTACCTTGAAAAGCTATTCAGACAAATTATTTTTCCTTAGAAAACGTTCTTCTCTCCTTCATATATCCCCATACTAAAGAAACATCCTTAGGTTTAAGTGTCTGAACACGTATTTTTAATACTGTATCCATAGAGTAAGGTGGAAATGGTGCAACTTCTCTTGGACCGTAGGTCTCTGATAGCAGATCGAAGTGCAGAGCTAAACGCTGGACTCCGAGAGGCTGTGTCATTGGCTCACGCAGAGGTGGTCACACTTCTGCTCAACCACGGAGCAGATGTCAATCACTCTGATGCCACCAACCCACCAGTCATTTTTTAGCTGTTACTTCCAGTTCTGTGAATATCTTAAACCTACTTATAGCTCATGGAGCAAATGTCGAGCAGAAAGACGGACAAGGTTACACGCCACTCATGAAAGCCGCAAGGATTGGTAAAACGGATATGGTTGCTGCTTTGCTGGCCGCCGGTACGAGGGTTGATCTGCGTTCCTACTTCTATTTCGATCGAGAGACTTCCCATTTGCAATCATGGAAAATTTAATCAGGGTCGCACCTCCATTCTGTGGTTTTGATGAAGCATGAACTGATTTTACATAGCAAGCATAAAAATGGGTTTTGTTAGGTTCCTCTGCCATGTTTGATTACACGAGACGTATAAACTTTTGCAGGCGCTAATGCTCAAGTCCGAGGAAAGGGTAGGGAGACGGTCTTTTCGCTTGCCAAAAGTCATGGACACAAGAAAATTTTGGAAATGATTACCAACGCTACAAGGAAAAAGCCCTCCTAATATCTAAAACCTTGTCATTTATGCCATTCTTATCACAACTGTCAACAAATTTTAGCCTCCTTTGGATTATTACAAATAAATTTTACACGTGATTTATGCAAAGTGCTTTTACATGGTTTTGAAAAAGCTTTAGGCCTTCTTTCCGAAAGTCAGGCGCAAGCGCTTAAAATAGATTACAGTGAATTGGCTATTACCACTCACCCTCTAACTGTATTTCAATGAACAGGTTTTAGACGACTCGTAGAACCAGCTCACAGAGCTGAGATCTGATGAAAAAGGATGCTATAATATTCGAGCAGAATCTGCATTGCTAATGCGCAGAAGGAGCTTAGTGGCCAATGTTGTGGCCTGCTAACCTAACTACTCGGCAAAGATACATTAGAGGGAGCCCAGATCACCCGTTGTCAAAATTGCGACCCAGAAAATCAGTGAACCAGCAATCAGTAAGCAAAATGCTAACGTTGATTTGTACCATCCTCGTCCCACAACGGATTGAGCCTATGAGCAATTAACTGCAGTTTAGATAGTTGTACATGAAGCGAAGCAAAAAAAGAATTAGCATATGCCACCGCTGATTCGTTACTGCTAAAACGATGATTAATTGACAAATTAAGCTGACCCCACCAAGGATATAAAAAGTGCCATCCATAGCAGTCCTCATGTATTCTCGGTAATCAGTCTAAACGGGTGTGCAGTGATGACTTGCGCACAAATCAGAGGGTTTCTCAGGTTTTGGATGTGTTTTGCCCAATGCAAACCATGTAGCCCCATCAGTTGGACAGAGGTGGATTTGCAGCAAGATTGTAAAGCCACCAATGTCAATGTCAAAATCTGACATTGATGTTATGTACTTAGGATGCACCCATTGGGTAAGAATAATTACGCTAACTCAAAACTGGTAGCAAAGGTGTAGACCCGTGTTCAACTCATTAGTGAGTGTCAATAAACATGCTCTAAAAAATTAGTCTATTCCTTCAGGGAATTTGAGGCTCAAAGAGAAGGAGATAAAAGAGGGATCTAAGGCATTAATTGTGGTGCACGCAGCAATACTACCACTGAGGGCTTTTACTGAAGACGCACAAGTGAAGGACTAAGATTTATGCCTGGGTCCGTCCCTATTCGTGCCACCGTTCAAGATGCTAATTGATTGCATATTGAAGGCACATTCTCATAGCTTATTGCTTACCACCGAAGTAGTGGCCAACAGTGCTACAGAGTGCGTACTGCTTCTGAACTGAGCCATACGACGCCATTCAGCATCGCATGGAAATGCGCACTGCTGTCATACTTTAGTAGAAGAGTTATGACCAACTCAATTAGAACGAGTTGTCTTACGGATGTAAAGGCCAACTCCTTAGCCAAAAATGCGCCCCAAATTTTACCACCTGAGGAACAGAAATCAATTCCAGCGATACACAGTCTCTTATCTATAAACTACCTCGTTCGAAGCACACAACTCCGTATTTAATCAATAACCGCTCACCACAACATGATGCGATCCCACAAAGGCACACGATCGGTCAGGCACGAAAATAAAAGTTACACGTGGTCGGAAGAAGAAAGACCACCACCAATGACATATGCAAAAATTAGCGATTACGGTGATCATTACGACGAGGAGCCTATGTAGCACTCACTTTGGCTGATCGCAACCCTTAGGTGCGGAGCGTTTAGTAAACACCAATCTAGTGGCAAAGGAGCAAACAAGAAAAACAGATTTTTAGGATCTATACTATCTGTTAGCGCTCGCTAAAAAGACGTCCCCACTGCACTAGTCTGTTCATTTAAAAAGGTCAAAGGATCAGACGGAACAAATGAACATGGAACCCAATGCATTGATTTTTGCGAAACTTATGTTTAGAAGTATAAGAATGGATCGTTTTAAGAGTGCTTTGAGAAGTAAAGTAGACCACAGAGCGACGCGGTCATAAGGCGAAGACTTCTTGCTTATTCCCTAACTCTGTGAAGGGTTTTGGCCAAGCCGTACAGAAGTGAGTCGCATTTTATGAGGCAAACTCCTCTGTGACAAGATCAAATTAAATGAACTAGTATGCCAAGGCGATTAACTTTTTCTGCTTAATCCAGCGAATCCTAATGTTCTGGCGGAAAATGGGACAAAACCTATCAGAATCTGTCCTCTTTCTACCCAAAAGCATTCTACGGAGCACAGTGATTGCTGCCACTTGGTGGAACTCGAACCACTCCAACTTCCTTTGGTGTTTAAAGTCGAGCAGTGAGTCGTCTGTGCCAATCGACAATGCATACAGCAGTGCCCTTGATATCCACGGTTCTGATAATGGTAAACTTGACCTCGCATTTGTCAGTCTGTGAGGCGTTCAGATAGATCATGCACGATAAACGAATTACAGGGACATATATGAGGAAGAATTGGAACCTGACGCAAGCAGACTTTGAATTTTGGATGCTTGTCAGTGTTAACTGTCAAAATCAAGATGGTCCGCAGTAGCAATCAGCATTGCGTTCTGAAGAGTCACCCCAAGATCCATGTTTTGCGTCACCTTAAAGCAGTCTTGTCAGTTGATTTGCACGTGGTTGCTACCTTGGTCACACTTACGATCCCGTGAGCCATTGTTTGAATCCTCTGCGATCTAGCAAGCATATGCCTTGTGACAGTAACCCGAGAACTTGATCACTATCTTAGGGGCATTTCTCTGCCATCTGAAACTGTCTGAAGAGAAAAACTTTCTACTAGGCTCACTGCTTATCCAGAATTTGTATTGCTACCAACATTACCTTTAGAAGTCCGAATACGCTGTTGCAAGTCAAGTGTATGTAGAAATCTCGATCATCATAAAGGTCAGAGCTAAATTCAAGGGGATTGAAGCGATTTTGAGAAGAGTTACTCATCTGGCTCTACTAGAATATTTGCTGTTGCACGAAATTTATTGATAGGTTGTAAATTTGAAGAGTTGCTACAGTTTAAACCTCATTGCGAACAATTATCTGCTAAATTCTCCTCCATCTCACTGTAAGTCCTTTTGACACCTCTAGTGCAGCCTTCTTTGTGCGGGGCGACGAGTGGAGTAGGATGTGACCTCTGAATACAGTATGTATGCTTCTAGACCACAGAGAAATTCATGCCTCAATTTGCTGCTACCATAAAACGCTATCAGCAGCATTTGACCTGTTCCACTCCAAAGAGGTGGCAGCGTTTCATCCACCTAAGACCTGAACGCTGAGATAGAAATGGAATTGCATTACCACTGCATGTAAACGTTTGGATGTTGAGTCAGCAGCATAGAATCCATTGCCATTGTCCCTCAATGCATCCGTGATTGAGATGTGGAGATGCGCTTGCGTCACCTTTATTAGCGGTCTCTTTGCGTCTTCAAACCGCAAATATTTCAGTCGCACATCAGACTGTGAGCAAATCACTAAGCAAAATACTTCTTGTGATGTCTGGTATGAAGTGAGTAGTTACAAGACTTACGGAAGGCTGCTGAACATGCATGACAGAAATTACTCAATGGCAGTCGTTTTGATTGAAAAATCGCAAAATTTCTCATTGCTCAGTCCACTAATTCTTCTCAACCTGGTTGAGAAAGATTAACAAGAGGCTTAGGCGATAAGGTAGGCAAATTCGGTAAACCTCCGACCTTGCACCGTTTGTATGTGCCATGTTCCCTCATTCCAGACACAGGAGACTGTGGCATAAAAGCGCGCCTTTATTGGGAACGACAGGCACTTGAGACAGAACGCAAATTAGCCACACTCGAGCTTGCATTCACTTAGGTGATATTTCGGGTAACTCGACGCAAATCTGCAAGCGTAGCCTAAATTCAAGAATCATCAGAGAGACCTTTTAAACAGTAATGTGTGAAGAGAGACACGGTAATCGCCCTTGTGTAGTCGCATGTAGCATCCTGAAGGCAAGATAAAAGGACTACCCGACTGGATGACAGAAAACGCCATGGCGTTCTCGCTCTCAATTGCATTCCATGAAAGCGATCGCTTTGCAACGGTTTAAAAATATGACTTAATTTTTGCTAGGTGCATACTCAATGGTCATTAAAGCTACTTCCGTTTTGATTAAGAGATCCTTCGCCTTACAGCTGTGGACAATAAAAAACTGAATATTTGTTGGCCAAACTTAAGAGTACAGCTCAGCTCTCAGCCCTCTTCCCTGCATAGCTCCATTTTTCCTTTGGCATGTCAAAAGCACTTGGGTTGAGTGCCTAGGCTTAAAGGTTCGCTAAGCTATAAGCCTGCAAGGCCCTGTGCAACTTCCTTCTCAATAAAGGCAACTAAAATGACACAGATGGACTTTTAAATTAACTGGACTGTATGGCTTACGAAGAACTTTACAAAGATCTACTAAATAAGTAGTTAGTGTCTTTCTGACCCTATTAGACCTCTCTAAACTATAAAAGAGTTGGTCTCTGCTCTCGCCAGATGTCTTAATGCTTTATCGGTACCTTTTTCTCCCCTTTGAGATAAATGAGGCAGTACTTTCAAGAAGGTTAAGACTAGCTTGAGTGGATACGCGATGCTTTTCTACCTCTCAATTAGCTGATTTGGACCCCAACAGCGACGTATGTCTGGGCAGTGCTGAGGTGCGAACAAAAGGGTTGAGAGGAATAGACGCGGAAATCATCTTCTTTAAACAACCAGTTCCAAACAGTTCGCGCACACCGTATTGCCCTCTTCCAGAACACAGTTGCTAATCAGGATAACTGTCAAAGTGTGATAGAAGTAACGAGATGAACTAGCATTGATTTAACCAATAATTATATAGTTGTAGGCAAACTTGAGTAATAATGCGGCTAGTTTTCATGTTTGTCATTTATTTTCAGTATTCTGGTGGCTGATGTGAGACGGTAGTGGTGCTGTCTTGGCAACCAAACGGGTACTACCATGCATGCTTGCCGTCATAGGGGGCACTGATCGCGCATTCTTCCATAGACGCCCTTAGCAGAACCCTTGAAAATTTCTGCCTCTGTCCATCCGTTGTGTGACCTTAGAGCCTCCAGTCAGCACTGCGGTCGTTTTAAGTCAGGGTGGCATAATAGAACGATTGTAACAAAAATTTAGAGAGACTGATGCACACCATCTCGGCCACTAAAAAGAATATCTCGCAAAGGATGAGTGGACGAGAAATTTTTGATACTGGAGTAAGAAATGTCCGTGACGTTGCATTGTTCAATGATTGTGAGAACAATCTGGCTTGCTAAGTGCCATCCTTCTACCTTTATTTTTCTTTTCCCAAAAAGAACCCTGGTGTGTCTTACTACCTTTGGGAATGTTGCATAATCCCCTCTAATTCCGCCTCTACCTCGCATGCATACATACGTAAACATATTAAACAGATGTTGGTTTTTATAGCTTCAGGCTAAGTGTGAAGCGATTTCAGCAAAAAAAGGAGCCTGTAGTGCAAATTGCATCATGCAGATCCGGTGTCAGAGTCTTGGATTGAGAAGTTTGGTTAGAGAACGACATGGTATAATGCGTACCATGGATGAGGTGCTTGCAAATTGCAAAGAAGAGAATGCAGATAATCAGTGGCAGCAATCTCGACGTGCAAACAGTCTCACGAACACTTACCTAAGTAGTTGATTCAAAAATTCGTAAGCCAACGGCAAGACGTCTGCGCCACAGCACCAATGCGTTAGGGATCAAATTGTTACACGAATCAACTTTTCGAAAGCTGTTTGGTTCATCATCGGTTTTCCAGATTCGCAGAGTAATACCTACCTGCAACTATTTTAAGGTAAAATTGCGCATTTGTGTTTAAGTTTTATCACTATAAAACACAATCAGCCTCGTTATTGTTGTCAAAGCAACTCTTGAGTGAGAAGCTTGTTGCTGAATACGAGAAGCTACGTGAGGCCAGCTGCTCCAGGGTGGTAGCAATTCACCAAAATGACCGGATTCGCAATTAATTGGGCAGAAAGTGAGGTGACTATCTTTTTGGCACACATCTCGGCATCGGGCGTCGGTGAGTGTGCAGTTACCTCTGGATGCAGCAATGATGAATCTATTTTATTGATACACCTAATTCAATTAAACGCAACAGTGAGTACGAGTGCGTGAGCATTTGATTTACTTAGCACACCCCAAAAAACCTTTTTTGAACTTGCCAGCTTTCTTTGCAATCAAAGATACTGTATTCGAAGGCAATTTTCAGGAATAGAGTACTAACTAAACAAGGTGTTAACACATCAGGTGCACAGGATTTTGAAGTTTGCAATGCACAGTTTTGCCGTACACTGTATATGATCGTCAAATTGCACATAATGCATTGGAAGGCTGTTGATACATCCGATGTTTCTTTATAAGGAGTGGTAAAAAAGAGGAGGAGGACAATGAAGGAACGCCTACACCATTGTTTGCCGAAGTAGAAAGACGCCACTGTTGCTTCTGTCTGCGCATAACGTTGTTTAAGATTTTTCTCCGGCTAAGATTTCCATCGAGCACGTGCTCATACAGCTAATTTCCAACCTATAGAAGCCTACGATTGGTTCGATGTTTTGCTAAAATGTGTGTTGCATGTTTTCATGATTCTCGTTACAATTAAATAGCTAACATCTTACCATTCTCGCATTACATGAAGGACAAGCCAATGAACGAGGATTTTGCAGTTGTGGAAGAAAATAACGTGTTTTGTGAAGTAGAAAAGTATGTATTTCTCAAAAGGCTTTTGCCAATGCATTCGCTTGACATGGCAGGAGTTCAGCTTTAAGAGACCCATAAGTACGGCTGATCTATTGAATATATTCTGCTTCGGTGGGGAATTCAATTTCACAGAGAACTGCTGACGCGGGCTTTGTCATTTGGTGACCCCATCCGATTCGTCTTGGTTACCTTTCACATACTTTCTCGTTGCCTCCATTTCAGCATCCAACTTTGCTATGTTGATTAGATGGGAAGTACTTACTTGCGACCTAGAAAGTTATAAAGTCTGAAAATCAAAATCGATCAAAAATTTTTGGTGCAAATGGAAATGTATTTCGCTTTATTCATGGTAATTCAATATGCCCATACTTTGTTTAGTTTTAAAGCACTTTCAAGGCGCAAAAGATAAGGTAGGAATAATTACACGGAGAAGGTAATAGATAACTAGTGGCACAGCCATTTCATTTCATGGAATCTAAAAGCTCGATGTAAAAAGTTCCTAGTGCACCATTTTTCATTTTAAACCAGTGCAAGTCAGTGCCTTCCTCCACTGAAAGAGTGCTAAAATAACATTTTCAGTGGGGGAGAAATCAAGAAATCTCCTAACCATAAAGCAGATCGTGAAGGTGCAGCGGCTTAACTTAGCATTTCAAGGAGAGAGCCACATAAGACACGGAAGGAAGCGACAAGTTCAACAAGATACTGGCAGCTTACTCATGATGTACAGGGCTCTCATAATGTATTATTTCGGCAAAGTTAATTCTACCAACTGCAGCGGAGAGGCAATTCAAAAAGCACCTCCTTGACGAGGGGTGCAAAGGAAAATGATATGTCTACATAAGATAGGGAACAGTTATCTAGAAGGCATGATCAAATGGTCGATTAAAATGCCAAGTGACGCCCAAAGCAATTGACAGGAGGAGTTGCTGTTAAAGTGATAAGCAATGCGTAAAGAAGGAGCAGAGTTACAAAATCTTAATATATTATGTCTAAGTGTAGAGTGGTGGCCTTACCGCATCCTGCGACTCTGTCATCACATTGACGCCAGCATCGATATTGGCACCGTCTTTTTGACCAAAAGCGAGTAAGCACACATTAACACTTCAGCTCCTCCATTAAATATTCTCTTTGCAGGTGGATTATCAAGCTCTTTGATCAAAGCAGTAAAAGATCAATGATTCTTGCTTTTAAAAATGATGTCGAATTAATTAGCTTGCCAGTCAATATCAACACAATCGACGAGTTCACCTCCCTCACTGTGGATTCGAAGGATGCTGTAAGGGATAGCTCGCATAGCGTGGACATGTGGCAATTCGGAAGCGACTCTGCACATTGACTTTTGATTGGCTCACTCGAGAAAATGACACGCAGAGCAACACTTCCTGTATATGCCGAGAGTGGTTTGCAAGACAGAGCGTGTGCGTTGCTATCCGTATTCCCTTTCCTAAATAAAACTGCAAGTGCGTGTCGCTCCATCTCATCGTCTTGAGGTACAATCGGCTAGTCTACCTCCGACACTATAGTCATCAATCAGCCAACGTCTTATAGTCCATCTTCACTGTGACCTTCCTCGTTATCGGTCAGCTCATTAAGTCTCTGACCACTGTGAATGTTGCAAAGAGATCATGCCGTGTTGCGCTTTTCATCATTATTTTGTCGACTGTAGCCCTTGCTCAAGCAATGGCGCGTTTCTCAGGGCTGAATCACTAACGTCGGTGGCTAACACACACCATGGAGTGCTCGATTCGAAGTTGGTTAATGTTTAGGTCGTGTGGAGCGGACTACTTGCTTTAGTTCTTTGAACATTTGAACACGTTGTCTCTCTCTCACTTGAAAGTCTATTTTGCCAGCTTTTGTTTAAAGCTATGCAAGGGACCTTTTGACTCGGCAAAATTCTTGGCAATAATAACGCACAGATGGGCTTTGGTGGAGAAAGAGCTGCATTATTTGCATCGGCGTGGCGAGCAGTTATGAACGGCTTCCGTGTCACTTATAAAGCAGCTCCACAAACTGCTTTTTAAGCCAGCTTTGGGCAGTTAACTGATTTCACTCTGCAGGCATCGGCGCCAATGCTGACGCTTCTGTTATCATCCTTACCTCCTCCACTGTGGGTAAATAAAGAAGCGTGCAGTAAGACCATCTCTGTCAAAGATGCAAACTTACGGCAGTGTACCAATAAAACTTACGAAATTTGCATCTATTTGATGGTTTATTCATAAATGGAGTAATGTGGTGTCCAACGACTTCATCGAAGATAAATCTAAAGCAAGTATGGCAATGGGATCTAAACAGTCGATTTGTGGAATTAATAAAATTCTCGAGCTTTCACAACAGTATCTCTGTAAGGCACGAAAAGTCGACTCTACCTTTCTCAGGCTTATTATAGCCATTAACTAATGCAGGCAATTCAAGACACTGACCAATGCAGTGAATTAGACCCTTTCTCCTCAATGAGGGCCCCCCAATCATCAAACATTGCCTTCATGCCTCATGTCCCCTTCATAGGAACCATTGCTCTGGTAAGCACGATCCCTCTCGACCAATTCATGCAAGATAAAGACAACATTTAACTGTATCCTCACCACAACTGTCCCTGTATTTTATTATCTGACACACTCTCCACCACCTCACTACCTGTGGTGGCATGCTGACTAGATACATTTTGAGGTCAAGAAACTGCGCAGAGTTTTGTGACCTCTGGCATCATATGTTGACGTAAATTGAAACCGACTGCTTAGTTTTTAGTATCTGTAAAAGTTTCTGCAATGAGTGTAGGAAACAATGCGGCAAAATCAACTGCATGATTTCCTTTGCTGTGATTGACGCTTACCTAAGCCAAATTTACGGAAGCTATTTCTACGGCAGCATTTTAAAAATGCTGATGAACTCTAACGATAAACTATTAACAATATTATCTCCGGCATCCTACACCATCACACCACCTGTGGTGGCACGCTGACTAGACATCGCCAACTCAAAGATGTCTTTTAACAGAAAGGTGTACTTAATGCTGAGAAGTTGGAGAGATGAGGCATAGGTGATGCCAAGTCGATGACTATGCGTAGAGATAAGTCTGATGAACGCCCGCTTTTCGCTATTGATTGAGAGATGATCCGCTCACTCGGGCAAGCACCTTAGCGATTGAACACCAGGTTGGTCAGGCGACTCTTGACCCAATCTCACTGGCATTTGGTTCTCTGCTGTGAGTTGGTTTCCAAAGTTCATTTTGTCAAAGCTGTGCATACAAGTAAAAGAATAGAAGACTGCATGAATAGATAAAACGCAAACCATACACATTAATGAGTGCAAGAAAATTAAATTCTGTGGAGGTGAGGCGATTTATGGAAGAACGGATGAAACGTGAGTAAGTGAATGGATGCACAGTAAATTGAAGGACACAGATTGCTTTAAAGATGAGGACGTGTGTACGACGTTGCGATTCGATCCATCCAGCTAAGACGCAGTTGATCTGATTCCCTTTATTTTGTAGCATGTGATATTGTTTTGGGACATAATGCGTCATGGCGGCACGGTGAGTATCTAAAAGCTGTTCGGCCTTCTATGACGTCTGACACATCGAACAAACCTAAGCTAATATTATCCGCTCAAGATCTATAAATAGCGCAATTTCGCAAGCCAAATACGAAATGCGATGCAAAGGACTTAAGCGCACGAAATTTTCTTTGCAATAGCCGACACTTGTGTGTCCCATACTACTGTTGCATTCAACTGAAGGCAGCAATTTAGGCTAGACAAAAATCGTGACAAACTCTGTTATGCAATCGCGCACTCCTCCAATGCGTCAGATAGTTTTTGGAGGTGACAAGGGCCACGATGGGGAGCTTAGGCAAAGTGCTCAGTGATGATATTGTGTTGCGAAGTAACACATTATCAAATAATCGTAGCTCACTAACGCTAAGACTCCTGACCCTACTGCAAAAACAGAAGTTTTACCAGGCATTTACGGGTTTTCATGAGAGGTGCGTTTTAATGTGTTCAAGCAACTAGCAGCTTACAAAGGCCGACGCTGGCGGTGCTAGCAGCAGCAGAGGAATCGAAGTACGTGATGCTTGATGTGCTATTTCTATACTAATCAACATTTGAGACTGTGGGATAGAATGCAGCTAGCATTTTAACACAGGTTTAACTAAACATAAAAGCCAAGCAACCATAGCAAAGTTGCAAAGCGCAGTCTTCCGTATCAAGTTCACGTTACTCGAGGTGGCTGCCTATGCTCAATATTCAGTTACAGTATGCTTCTACCAGCACCAAGAGCAGTAATAAAGCCTGCACTCCACTTCGACAAATCAACAAGTTGCAGCAAGTTGCTTATGGATTAACAGGGCATTGGATTGTATGCGAAAGTAGGAAAATGAAGTGCAATGTCGTTTGTTAATAGCTTCGACAATTCACGCATTCTAGCGCCATGTGACTGTGGGGATGCTCTTATGCACTTGGCAGACTACTACTCTTTGGGAGTGTGTGCAATAACGGAAGCCTTGGTTTGCGTAAGTGATCCTCGTACAGGCGCGCTATAGATAATCCTAGGACACAAGTGTGGTTTGATTACGCAATGTAAGCAAAAACATTGTTTATGTGATATGGCGCTACCAAAGGCAGGAAGTTCCTACATCTAACACGTTTCGCTTTGTGTTTATAAGTTGAGTGTGTCTAATTTTTCTCTGATCATCGAGCTGGGAAAGCAAGCGAAATAATACTTGTGCCTTTATGCACACGTCATGCAACGGTAAAATCGCTCACACCTATATTAGGCTGTCAGGCTTTAAAATAATGCTGATTTGCTGTCCTATTCGATTGACATAATTACTCTGCGTGGACAGAAGTCAATTTGATCATTCAGATGGATGGAAGCATAGGCGATGCCAAGGAAGTTTCGCCCAAGGCGATCGTCATCCCATTCTTTCATTATGTATGCCAGAACCGCTAAGAGGCTTTAATGCGGCCGAGTTACACATTTTTTCGACATTCTATATTCAGGTCACATTTTCGTCATGCGATCATCATCAGCGCGTCAGCACGATTGACTCGCTGAGCAAGGCAAAGTCCACGTCAATCAAAATACTCAAAAATGACAATTTTCCGGGTTCGTGGTCTCCTTTTCTGCAGCCACATGAGGCCTAGGCACACCAAAAACAACACAGCATCTCAATTTTTATTTAAGTTCTTGCTTTCAATTTTATGCAAGCTTTATAACCTTGGTAACCACTAAGCATACTGATATTGTCCTTGTGGTGGTGATTGAGCACAGTGTCCAAGGCATTCATTGCAAAGCAAAAGTTGCTGCAAACGATGTGGTTGATTGATGGCGATACCATTGCTATCACCAAACAGAAAGTGGGATTGCGAACATTGTGACATTTGGCATTAGGGAAGTTTGTGTCACCTGCCGGATGTTTTATGCACGTGGTGAAGTGTAGCATAAGTCTCCTCCAACATCTGCAACAAATGCCTCTACACATGTACGAATTTTCTCTACGTCGATTTCTTCGTCGGGTTTCAGCATTAAATAACAGGCGAACATGGGTTCAGTAGCACACTTAGGTGTCTAAGCATACAATATTGAAAATCAATTTCGTCAATGGCAACTATGGCTCCATTTGGACAGCAGATTTTAACGTTATAAACAGATTCCTTGAGACATAAACAAGTGCTTGATCCACGTTCTGTGATTTAGGCCACTATCGTCAAACGATCGCCTTCCACGCCCTTGCGCTAGGGACCACATAAGCATCCAAATCAATGGTTATCGTGAACGTGCGGAAATAGTACCCTGACAGCTGTACAGGCACATCTTCACAGCCGCACAAAGCTGTAACACATGGGGTATAAAAGGTGCTTACAACCCACATCCAGCCAATTTGCGCTTTCGCGTCATGAATAAGGGTTCTGGAAATCACGTCTCCTCTCTGGGTATTGTGGCAGCAGCTATCGACAAGGGTCAACCAAAGGATGGAGTTCAGAATGGACCTAGGGATATCCTGAACTGTGGTCTCAATGAGCTTTTGAGGAAATTGGGTAAATTACCTACTAGCTTGGCTTTACATCTCCCCCCATTTTTCTAGCTAACCCTTGCAGAGCCAAATACGCTCCAACTCATTAATATGACTTGTCTAAATTCTCAATGCTTATGTGTCCTTGCTTTTTTGTTGCCCACTGCTAGATGCCAAAGTAACTGACTGTGGAGAAGTCATGCAGCCGAAGGACCGTGAAGCGGATGTTATTTTGAATTGCGAGAACCAGCGAGCACTGGTGAAAACCACTTTAGAGCTGACAGAGTGCGTCGCCAAAAGTGTGGAGGAGAACGACATAACACTCATACTGGGCGGCGACCACAGCATCGGGATCGGGTCAATTGCGGGTCACTTGAAGATCTTCCCCAACTCTTTTGTTGTCTGGGTTGACGCACACGCTGACATCAATACTCCCAGCAGCTCTACTTCTCGTCACACTCACGGCATGCCCCTCTCCTTCCTTTTGAACGAAACCAGCAAACTCATTCCGCAAACTCAAGGCTTTGAAACCATCAAACCAGAGTAGGTCTGATCTCCTTGCATTACTTACAATTACTTACTTCATTGACGCTCACTCACCCTATGCACATTGAGTCTTGAAGCCAATCAACTACTCTACATCGGACTTCGGGATGTCGATACACCAGAGCTGTAAGTTTGAACTTTAAGCCAATCGAGTGGAGGAAGGGCAAGCTCACAATTTACTTCTTGCTTTAGGAAGTTCATAAAGGATCTCAATATTCCGTATTTTAATATGGACGATGTGCGAATGATTGGCATTGAGAGTGTCATGGAGATAGCTCTCAAGATCATAATGCGGTTCTGGTGAGTGATTGCTGAATGACATGCATTTTGGAGAGGATGAGTAACTAAGACATTAATTTGGGAAACATGTTTGTTTGGCAGTCCTAATTGTCAAATCCACCTGAGCTTCGGCATTCACGGGTTGGATCCGAAGTACGCTCCGAGCACAGGAACCCCCGTTCCAGGTGGTCTCTCATTGCACGAGGGCAAGTACATTTGCAAGACTCTTGGTCAGACAGGTGGGCTTGCAGTTTCGACTTTTGTGGTTATGTCTTAACCGCATTGACAGCAGCGACCTTTACTTAACTAAAACAAAGATATTAGAGCAGCTGCTTATGGTACTACTGCAAGAGAAACACCTACATGCTGGAACGGATGTGCATATTTGAAGAATCCTGTTGGTTATTTTTCCTGAGAAACAACGGACCAATATTATTAGCCTATTATTCTGAAGGTTGCATTAGGCTGTGGATTTCATCTAGTGGCATAAGTAACTAGCTACAGTGTAGTGATGTGCTAAACCTGTAGCGTCACCGGAGTGGTTTGTGACACATTCACTGCAGCACACGTAAAGAATGAGGCTGCAAAGATCCTCACCGGGTCTTTATGCATTTTCTTTACATCAAAGTGAGGATGAAACCACTTTACTTTGCTGTCTAGGTCTGCTGAAGTCGGTGGTGGTGGCAGAGGTCAACACGTCGCTTGGCTCAGCTGAAGATGCAAAGACCACTTTGAATTCTGCTCTTGAGATAATCAAAAGCGCTCTGCTTTTAGACTAGAGACACATCCGATCTTAGCTGATTCGCACACAACAACTTTCAATATTTACATTTGAGTACAATTTCTCTCTTGCTCTAATAAATGCCTATATTCAGAGGTTGCTATTTTCGAAAGAGCGTGTGCGATGTGTGATGCTAATCACATGCGCACGTAGGCGAGAAAAAAATTTGTAATTAGAAATTGTGCTAGCAATTATGAGGCAAGCTGAACTTGCGGATCTACAGTTTGCAGCCATAACTATAGACGTTCGACTTGATATGAGTCTATCTGTCGGTGCTGGGACAAAAATCAAATGGCTTGTCAGCAACGTAATGTTCGATATAGCAGGCTCCGCGAAGTAACTCAGCACAATTGAACGCTTCTGACAATGTTATAGGTGGTCCGCAAAGGAAGCGTCCGCTCGTATAATAAGTATGCCTACTGGTTAACAAAACATTAAATTGCACAAGAAAGAATGAAGGTAAGCGTATGCGGCTTATACATTCAAGGACCGAGCTGACGCATCAGGCAGGCTACTATTTGTAAGTGTGTTTAATGAGGACGATTTTAGTAAACGTAAAACACCTCTTGCAGGCGTGTGGATGTCGATGGTATGACAAAATTGTCACCACGCAATGTAAACTAAATGCCCGTACTGGCAGTGGATTGCCGCGAAAACAGGAAGCTTCTAAGCCTAACAAGAGTAAATAATTATTTTGCGCAGGCAAGGTGTGACCAAATTGAAAACTGTGCTCACATGAAAAAAAATTAATAAAGGCAGTTGTTTTACGTGCGCTGTGCGTTGGTGACCGTGCTGGCATTGCCAGTAATGAAGCTGGTACTGTTACACTCAGAGTAGAGGGACCAGCTTTGGACACGACAGTCTGTTTCACTGCTATCGATGTTCTATTACTACGTGGCAAAACAAAATAAATCAAGTTTATTAATGGGCCAACAAAGCAACTTAAAAGTGATTTTGAAGACACTTAGGCGAATGTGAAAACATGTTCCGTACAATTCATGGCAAATTTAGGGAGGAAAGAATTCTTCCTCCTGAAGTGGTTGGCCTAAATGACACTATTTTTATGAGACACAGTCAACGATGGCATAGTGGTTGACAACTATTGGGATCGATTGCTTCAACTGCATTTAGCATTGAGTTTAGGCTGCTGTCATTGTATTTGAGCAGTTGGACACATTACCAAGTTGGTAAGCGGAGCATGAAAATTAAGATAGTTGAAATCACTGACCGCCTCGATGTTGTTTTCACCGTTGCCAAAAAAGGCGTCTAGTTTACAATGCGTGGTGCTTCTGTGGTCTCTAGCGCAAGGGCGTGGAAGGCGATCGTTTGACGATAGTGGCCTAAATCACAGAACGTGGATCAAGCACTTGTTTATGTCTCAAGGAATCTGTTTATAACGTTAAAATCTGCTGTCCAAATGGAGCCATAGTTGCCATTGACGAAATTGATTTTCAATATTGTATGCTTAGACACCTAAGTGTGCTACTGAACCCATGTTCGCCTGTTATTTAATGCTGAAACCCGACGAAGAAATCGACGTAGAGAAAATTCGTACATGTGTAGAGGCATTTGTTGCAGATGTTGGAGGAGACTTATGCTACACTTCACCACGTGCATAAAACATCCGGCAGGTGACACAAACTTCACTTTTGTTAACTGTCACAATGTTCACAATCCCACTCTTTGCTTGGTGAAAGCAATGCTATCACCATCAATGAACCACATCATTCGCAGCGACTTTTGCTTTGCATCGAATGACTTGGACAATGTAATCAATCACCACCACAAGGACAATATCAGTATGCTTAGTGGTTACCAAGATTATAAAGCTTGCCTAAAATTGAAAACATGAGCATTCCCAGCTTGATAATAAGATAAAAAATTAGACGCATTTAACTTATGCACACAAACTGAAAGGTGTCAGATGTAGTGACTTCCTGTCTTTTGTAGCGCCATATTACATAAATAGGGTTTTAGCTTACGTTTCGTAATCTAAACTCAATTACGTCCTAAGATTACCTGTAGCGCACCTGTACGGGGGTCGCCTACGCGAACCAAGGCTATCGTTATTGCACACACTCCCAAACAGTAGTAGTCAGAGGGCGCTTGAATGCATGAATTGTCAAAACTACTAACAAAAGCTATTGCCCTTCATCTTTCTACTTTCGCAAACAATCGAATGCCTTGTTAATCAGGAAGCAAATTGCCGTGGCTTGTTGATTTGTCGGAGGATGAGCGCCTAAAATCAAATTCGCAGTGGAGCACAGGTCTCATTACTGCTCTTGGTGCTGGTGGAGGCATACTGTAACTAAGAATTGAACGTGGACAACCATCATGAGTAAAGTTTGGCTTGGTGCAGAAGACTGCGCTCAGCAACTTTGCTAATGCCGATTGGCTTTTATGTCCAGTTAAACCTGCGTTCAAATGTTAGCTGCATTTTATCCCACAGTCTCTAATGCTGAATAGTATGGAAATATCACATCAAGTATCACGCACTTAGATTCCGCTGGTGTTGCTGTCACCGCCACTGGCATCGGCTTTTTAGGCTGCTAATTGTTTGATAACATTTAAATGCACCTCCTATGCACACCCTTAAATGTCTAATAAAATTTCTGTTTTTTTTGCAGTAAAACCAAGAGTCTTAATGTTATTTTGTACCCTACGCTTGTGAGCTGCGATTATTTGTTAAGAGCTTATTAGCGTTTGAACTCTCGCTGATGTCAGCAGGGCACTAAAATGTGGCCCTGCCACATCACGTCCTATTGGCTATAAGTAGACGTGCAATTTCGAACAACAATTAGACTTGCATTGAGTTCATTTATCAGCCGTTTGTACAACTAGTTATTTAAACGTCTTTTATGTCCTAATTTATAGATTAATCTTTTCATCGGAAATGCACCATAGACAAAGTGTGAACAAGAATGTATGATGAGTTTGCTTGTTCGTAGACAAGAATTTTTATATTAATGTAGCATGTGCTGGTAAGAAATTCTTTTGAACTTTTGCTAGCACCTGGGTATCGAATTTATGCGTTCTGTGAGAAGTAGTTGACCTAAATTTTACTTAATTAGGCGATTAAAAATGCTTAGACATTAAATCACATGGCAGTAACCTCTGACGTGATGTAATGCAGTATTGACCTACAATTTTGCACATTGCAGATCACAACGAAGCACTCCACTTTGTAGTCTTAAAAACTTAACTACTGAAAACAGGCTGTTAGGCCCTCTAGGGCACTTTAAAGTGAAAGTTATACGAAATCTGCTGATTTAAGGTGCTGAAGTAGCGACACAGGTATTGCTGTTAGGAAAAATCAGGGCCTGCTATAGAGGGTTCCGATTCGTAAACATTTCCATAGGATCACTTGTATAGTCGTCTGCAGTCCCTGACAGATGCTTCTACCTCCATTTCAATTCGAATATTTTACTTTTGCGGTTATTTTTGCATAAAAGTAAAATTACTCAAATTGAGCCTAGTTGTTTGTCAACCATGCCATTATTCACCTCAAATTACACATGCTTTCGTTGAATCTACATTTAGTTAGAATATGCATGAACATTGCGGTAACCTACGCCATCCTGTAAATGATAACAGTAGTTTTCTAATAGTTTTTATTAGTCTTCGTGTTTATCTGTTCCTCCTTTACTCTCGTTTGCGTCGCGGACGGGTGAATTGTGACTGAAACCTGCAGCTTTGATTCGCATCTCACATATAATCTGCATGCATGTTGTCAATTTCTTTTGGTCTAGGAGAGAGTAACATGTGCACTCACCCTCTGCTGTACAGCAGCCGTGTGGTTGATTGCGTGTCCAACCTCACGGAGGTTTGAGATGATGCATTTTGTGTGCTCTTCCTGTGTCACGATCCAAAGCTCATGCTGCTAGTCTCCCAGTCTTCGTGGTTCTTAGTCATATCTATTCGTCTACTGTACTTTGGTGCCGAAAATCATTAGGCAAATTTTAAGTAACAGACCATTGTACAATTTCTTTCCCTTACTATCGAACACAACGGAAATATCTCTACAAATTTTGTAAACTGAAAAACTTTGTAAATGATCCAGTGGCTTATCAATGAGAGAAATTGAAATAACCATACCATCAACAGTAAGGAAGCACGCACCCCAAGATGGGATGGATGTTATTTGTCCTCGAGCAGGAAAAGGAAGTGTAATCTACTTTAACAACCATGTTTAACGCGTCTCGGTTATAACGCAGTCAATACTGACTAAAATTGGCCTTCTCAAATCAGTCGGCGTAGATCAAGAGAATAAGCACCGGAGCTAGGGAAATTTGCGACGTCGTACCATCCACACCAACGGAAGCGTTATTGGAGCTATCGTCCTTCCAAAACAGCATGAAACTCCACCCTCTTCCATTGTATGGCTAAACAAGGCAAAATTCACCTTCTACTTCTGCCACTGATGTCGAAGGACACTTTGACCTAAACGTGCTCCACATAGAACCCATTTCCAACTTCAATTTGGAGAACTGCTGCAGTGTAGCACAATTCGTCCTCTAGAAGAACAAAACAGTCACCGATCAGAGAGGCTTCCTCAGCTGCCAGGCAGTGGTAAAGATAACGAAGAGTAACACAAGGAAACTGCAACTGTTGAACAAATAGGGATTCCATAGCTTGCATCAAATTAGAATCAAATTCTCGAGAAAGGAAGACTTAGTGTGTTTGGAGAGGAAGTGAGATAGACAGCGAGAGAAGTAGGATGTGGGATTATGATGACTAGATGAGTGTAAGGAAATGAAGTAGACGTGTAGAGGATCCGGCCCTAAAGAAGGGAATCTGAGACCAAGTCAATTAGCCAAAGTTAAACCTTTAGTCCAACATTTTTTACGATCTCCGTGAATGATCGGAAGCACTTACTGTCAAATGCAAGTAGACATGTTTTCCCTTAAGATCAGTGCTGCGATTCTCAGTCTCTGATACGATCTCCTAATGCAGGTTGCCATTCTGTGGAGGCAGATTTATGTACGCGTGTTGGAACACCTTTCAAAAATGGACATAAAATGGTCCTTTTAGATGCATAACATATTTGATTTCCACAATGGGGAGGAATTAATGCATCCGTCTTGTTGTTTAGGTCTGTTGATGTCCATGGTGGTATTCGAGCTCAGCACATCGCTTGGCACGTGTGTAGAAGCAAAAGCAGTGTTGAATTCTGCTATGTCCTTTTTCCTGGTCCCGTGGTCGTACTCGCACACGCTTTCAGTGGCACTTTTTCAGCCCTGAAGTGACTTCCACTAGGGCTCGCTGGTTCTCGCAGTTCACAATCACCTCCTCCACGATGGTCTTCGGTTGAGTTTTTTTACCGTCGTCATTCACTTTTGCCTTGATAGCCTTGATTCATTCATCCGATGTTCTCCTTTCTGATTGGTCAACTTTCCAAACTGACTTCTTTGCAATCGGTTAGGGCTAGTGCTCCTGCTTGTGTCCTAATTATTCAAAAGTTATACCCAGCAAAGTGTATCGACTAATCTGCGCAGTCTAAGCCTAAGAAGTAATGTCTATAATCCACAGTCCATGTTTTATTAGGCTTTTTGATGATATCATACAAATCGGAGAATTTGGTAAAGCAGACACCTCATACATGTCTGCATCAAATTACAAATGTTGCTTTTCCTCACTTTTCTCATCGCAATTCCTATACAGCCCAAGTGGCAAATTCTGTCTGGCCTTAAATTGACCAAATGGATCCTAAATACACTCCTAGCTCAGGAATCTCCTTTTCCGATAAGCTCTTTTATGGAGGTTGTTTGCAAGAATTGTGGGCAGAAAAGCAAACTAACATTTTAGACAGTTAAATACACACCTTCAATGCATTCTTGGTGATGACTACGAATGTCTTAAGCAGAAGTGTGCAATCAAATACTTGTGACCATGGAGAAGGACATGCGCCTTCAAAATAAGGCTAAAATTCTTTTTACCATTCTTTGTGGTTATTTGCTATTATTAGGAAACGGATAGGCATTGTTAGCTAAATAGTTTATCAAAAGTTGTTCAAGAACCGCTCTACTGGTGTGACTCCAAAGAACTGTAGTCTTTGGTTGGTGACGTGAATGTGTAACACAACTAATCTCAGAGAGTGCAACAATGTGTCAAACCTCAAGAGAGTTGTGGAACTGAGAACGCAACTGAAGTGCATTATGACACATCTAACGAACCACACATCGAAAATCGACATAAAAATCACTTTAGTGGAAAACTACACATTCTCTTCCTCATAAATATCTAGTGAAAGGAGATTCGTCTCTGTCTCTGTCTGAAACGGGATCTTAAAATCATAACCAGCTAATCATTGAAGTAACGCCTTCGCCTATTCGGTCGCGAAATCGTTCGAATCCAGCAGCGAAAGCTAATAATCTGGAAAGCCACAGCCACAGTCTACTTGTTGTTTATTTTAATGGTATCAGATTTGAAGGAAGAAGGAATTGAATTACATATAAAGTTAAGCATCTTTGGTTCAGTGTGCCCTACTTTAACTGTGAATGCATGGCGAAGTGCTCACTTTCTGCAGTTTGTACCTCGTGTGTGTCTGTGTTCCTTTGAAGGTTTCCATCTCACCCCCATTCACATAACTGTACCGGTACAACATCAACTCTAAGCAGGCTTGCTACAATTTCTGCTGTGGAAAAAGTGTTTAATAAAAATTGGATTATGAACTTATTTGCCTCGGATGTGGTTGCTCGAATACCCGAATTCCTCAAAATAAGCGAACAATTGCGTTTCGTATTTTCCTCCATTTGTTTAAACGGCGTGAAAAACTCGGTGAAGGGCAACATCCAGCTCAGGCTATCTGTTTGAAAAAATGGGGAAACTTTTCACACTTCACGCACACCAGCCCGTTCCAACCAACCTCTGGTAGGCTTCCACTCTGTTCTGATATTTCTTTAGACAACTTACGGCCACTTGTAGATGATGATGGTCCCAGTACGTTTGCTACTAGTGTTACTCTTGAGTTCTTCTGCGGCAATAATGCGTTCCATGTATGTATTTCTGGAGTCATGAGAAATAAGTATACTCAAGTGCATCTAGTAAAATATATGCGGAGCTGGTGTGCTACTAGAGATTGAGGTAAGTAGGCATGGCGTGATGGATAACTAGCTGACTGGTGCACTTAGTGCATAAAAAACATTCTAAGCATGAATAGTAGGCTGGAAAACCACCAATTTAAAAACCAGTAAATCTGAAGTTGGCAAAGTTATAACATAAGAGAAATAGGTAAGAAAAGAGGCATGTGGGAGCAGTCAAAGGCGATTAATTCAAGGCTTCCTCTGTAGCAAATAACTCTAACGATAATGAAGCACAAACAAGAAAATCGGATATTGTGGGTAAATGAGACTTCCTCAACTTTAAGACCAAGGGAAGGATAGAGTTCCGCATCACCAAAACCTTGTTCTGTAAAAATCCTCTTGGCTGCACAGTAAATACCTAAGTCTGCAAACAGAGGTCATTGTGAGTTGGGACATGCGAATATGCAAGAAATTTACTGTGGCGGGCCCAGGGTTACCGTTAAGCACTGCGACATTGAGGAAACGACACATCTTTACTCTGATTAGCTCTTCAACACGAGTCTCGATTTGTGGCGGTGCCTGAAAGATCTTAATGGAGCCAGTTAGGCGTTGGATTTTTCGACCACATGAGGGTTTACCTTTGCGTAGAACCATGATGAGTAGAGAAGATAGCTGTCACTACTGCACTCATTTGGCTTACCTAAAATAAATCTTTGATGTGCCGCCTCGGGTGCGTAGCTCTTATGCTGGCAATGAACAAAATGGTGAGCATCAGCCGAAAACGAATTGCAAGTGGACGGAGAAACGTGGTGAAGTCTTCCAGTAGCTGAGGCAATAGCTATTATCTGCTCCGACCCTGACACACCTTTACCGGAATGACATTCACAATAAGCGAATCATAATTGTATATTAATTAAATGGCGATTTTATTAAATTAATATTTTAGCGTTTTGCTGGTGTTATAAGAAATGCATTCGCTAATTGAATGTCTTCCACATTGGATGTTAAAAGCGATTCGTTAGTCAAGCAATTTTCTGAATAAAACTACGTGTTGTTTAATAGGTTATCAAAATACATTAGAAAGTTTATTCCCATAAATACTTTTTGTGTCTTACATTTTAGACTAATGTGCACAACATACCAGAGTGAAAGCAATGTGCACCACGCAATTTGGTTTGTGTGAAAGGCGTTTAGCAAACACAGATGTGGTAGAGGAGACATCGCAAATTTTCCTGATGTAAACGAGTAGTTGGAAAGCTAAAACCTGTGTTACTGCTAAGCCCATTTCCTTGCTTAAAGGGCATGAGGGTTGTGGGTGAAGAACTCAACGGGGAATACATTACGCTGGTGGCAACCCTAGTGAACCCCGTCTCATTCAACTATAATATGGGCATAAAAGAGTGGGTTCAAATTGCCAAATGTGGTCCTTTGCCTTATTCCTGATGCCGAAGCATATTCAAACGCCCCGTACCTTGCCAGCTCCCTACAAGGTCTGTGTGTGGCTGTAATAGACGATGGTATCATCACTCATACCGACTTGGCTCAGTGTTGTGGCATCTTAACCCACCTAGTCATTGGCCAGCGAGAGAGGACCCTCGTCATAAACTTTTTATAACATCGCTAAAAAGTGAGCCGTAATGATGAGAAGTATGCTAGGAAACTGTGAGAGAAGGGACTTGCCATGGCCTACTCCCATATGAAGTCATAGTTGGACAAACGCTCAGTGTAGTCGCTCAGTTTGACCACCCATTATGGTTAAGAAGTTCTGTGGCATAAAGACAGATTATCTCAGCTAGCTGATGGTACGGCCTCGATTAGCCGCTTGCCTAAGAGGCGGTCGAACTCAGTGCTCTCCCACTGTGCCCCCTCCGCCAACCACGCTATACTCTGCGGTTCGATTATCATCCTTCGCCTCATCCTGCTTGTTTCCATGAGCCTTGCATTCATTTTGTAAGTTGCAGACGAACTTGGAGAACATCCATGCAGTTTCCCTACTTAACTTGGGGTAGGTCATTCCGTAATAAAACTTCAAACTTTCCCAACCAGTTTTAGAAAATTTCATTTTGCAGAATGACGCTCATGTAGAATCCTATATATCAGCTTATTAGGAATAACAGGTTGTGTGAAACATTTTAATAGCGCTCTACTCAAATGTTAGTTTAGTGGCAAAATTTGTGCGACCAAATTGCATAAAGCATAATTTCTATTTTCAAAGAAATGAAACAATGGGGGTTCTTAGAAGGTTGTTACGATGTTCCTCTAAGTAAAATGAAGTAGTAAGTATAATAAACCTTTGTTTACCTCATTTTAGAGCATGGTTCCAATACAGACGAATAAAGAGTCCATAAATGTCTACTACCCCAAATATTTCAGCATTGCCCATGTTCTCGGCAGCGCAAATGCTTTGAGCGGCAGCTCATCAAGTCTTTACCTTCAGCGGCATGTACGAAGTCATTTGTGACACAGAGAATTAGCAAAGAGCTACCATTTGTAGCACAAAGGGGGTATGATTGACATAATCGTTCACGCTACCAAATGTACTTCGCTTCTAATTGAGCTTAGGTGGCAAAGATGGCATCGCATGCCACCATCATCACATTCGCCTCGTTATTATTTTCTCAAACGACTGTACCCCACATCACACTTTTTCTCCAGCGGATTCGATTTAATCACATTTTGCGAGGTTAATGGTAGCAAAGAGGGTCGTTTAGGCTTTACTGGTAGCATACGTTGCCATTCGGATCACATGCAGTTAATCTCAATGCATGGGCGAAAATCCATTTTGAGAGTTGTACTTCTTTTTTATCTGGCTTCTGTACTTGTGGGTTACTTTATCATTCTACTTTAATTGGCTTTGCATCCGTGTTGACGTCAATGCTTAAGCGATAGCTACACGTTAAACCACCAGACTTAACAAACGCTCGATAGCCGCGGAAAAGCAAACATGTTGCTATTCTTTTGAGCATATTCGTGGTTTTCCGACCAGCCGACAACCGCCCATTTCCAAACTAAGAATTGTGAGTCAATGCCACGTACGTAGTAACAACAGTAACATTGACATTGGTTGTCATTTCCAAAGCATGACTGTTGCATCTGCGCATAGAGGGTTTATTTTTTCAACTCTATTCACCACAAAAGCCCACTTTGCGTGGAATGCGACTGGATTTGTTAATAACATCTGCAAATTTTGTCATCTGGTCTACATGCAATTAATCTCAACTCATGGGTGGAATGTGCGTACTTGACTGCGTGCATCATAAAGAAACTTCCCCAGATATGCAAAAATCAAAGCAAATAGTTGATGAAACCCAGAAAGTTGTCTTGAAAGGTTTGCAAAGAGGAGTTCTGCTTTGGATACCAAACCAGTGTGATCAATTGAGAAGTTTGACGTTGCACGTCCTCCAAGACGACTATTGAATCACCGCACTGTCAGCTCCACTCCATCGTAGTTTCAAAATGCGTTGAGTTCTCCATCGTTTTAACTTGTGTTAGCACTCAGTGCAGTGAAAAGTAAGAACATGTGGAGCGATGCAGACTGTCAACAGTAAGACACTTGCATTTTTTGAGATTTGTGGAGCATGGCGTGTGTTTGATGAGAAGTTTAAGAACGGGTGATTTTTCCACCACCTGATGCCTTTAGAGAAATGGCTGTTTTCATTAATCCATTTCACTGAACTAACCACCCATCATTTTCGCTTTTTACGGAATTATAGTGTTTCATGCTTCAATAAACGTTGTTAAGGCCCAGAAAGCCAAATCCATTTTGAGGGTTAGAATTCCTCAATGCTTAAGCGGAAGTTGCATGTTAAACCACCAGATTAGTCTAAGAGTTGGCGCCTATCACACTACGTTTGCTGCCAAAAGCGTAAGTTGGAAAGGCATTTATGTTTGGGTGTACCTGACCAGATGAGACCTACTTGTTCAGATTTACCATGGCAACAAAGTAAGTGAGTGAGTGAGAAGTGAGTCATCCGTACGCCTAATCAAAGGAATGAACCTGCTTCCTGAGGTGCATAAACAGGCAGGTGTGTACTACTGGCGATCGGAGTGACTGGATTTGTGTTCCTCGTTCAGTTTCTTTCTCTACCGCATCGTTTAAAATGGGTAGTCGACCCTGCTCTCCCTCCCTCCCTCTGCCTGCTAGCGAGCACTTTCCATTGGTAATATGTGATTGACGGAAAAGGAAGAAGGAAGAAAGAAGCGTGTTTGTCGAACCACTCTCGCCTAGTACTGAGGGCTACCTAGTAGTCAAGCCTCCACCTATTGCAAATGTGCCACGTGACTAAGCGGATGAGGTGGTCAGTCTGGCTAGTAACTAACTGATTCCTCCTCAAATTCAAGTGGCTGTCAGCAGACATGGAACTAGGTGGGATTGTGGCTACTTTTCCCTTTTATTCACACACCAACTTCGACAACGCAGACACCCATGTCTTAAAGCATCGTTGTCTGCTGTTGAATAACTAATTGGCAGCCCATAAATGCTTCCAGCTAAATGCATAAATGCCAGTTCAGGGAAGTCGATTGATTTCGTCGCAACATGCTCCAACTCATTGGTACCTGAAAGGATGACAGTGCTGTGTACTTGTAGAACTACATCCTCCATCTCCTCCTCCTCAGTCAATCGACTCCACAGGTCGGTCGATTTTGCACAGCAGGGAGCTGACGTTAGTCGGCATTCACCAGGCATACAGCAACAGTTTAATTAGTCACATAGAGTAAATGGCCACCTTTCTTCAACTTCGCTCGAAGTGCTTTCCACATAGGCACCTACCAACCTGCCTACCTGACTACCTCAATCCTATCTACACTATCACTTCTCTCCGAGCCCACCCTCACCCACACTTTCATAGCTTACAACTCCCACTTCTGTGCAGCTCTCTACTTCACCTTCTCGCCTACACCCTTACAAGTCCTGGTCTTCACCCTTCCTTCAATCTATCCATCTATCTACCCATCTAATGTGACTGCGCATCACACATCCCTCAACACCACAGCCACCTATGAGCACGCACATCTGTATTAATGCTTTTTCTTGCTAAGAAAAGAGTAAGTAGACTTCTCAGGTTCTTCGTGCTCCTCCAAGAGTCAACTAACAATGACTGTTGATGACCAGAGCACAACCGCATGCAACACATGCACAAATACAGTACGAAGCAATCTCTACAGGACCTTCACAACCCATCACATGCAGTTACTACCCACGCTTAACACAGACAAGTCACCCAACCAGTCAGTTTTCTCCTAATAAATGAAAAGGAATACGCAGATGTTCTCCACCGCCTTTATCATCTTAAACGCAAACAATCCTATTGCTAGGGTTCACATCTCATACGCACAAGACCTAAGTAAGAACATAGAGAACTTTCAATTATGTTAGTCTCCTGGCAAGAGAAGTTGAACATGCGCATAGTAGACATTGAAGGAGCCGAAGAGGGCTGCCTCATGAGCCTCCTCTTCTGTGTGTATATGCAAATGCAGATGAGCCGAGCTCGTCGACGCTGCCTGTGCGCGGCACCAAGTCTTCATGCTGTCGCTAAGTGTCCAGTTGAATAAGCTCAGCGTCACCAACAACACCGTGCGTTTCAGAGGGGCGCCAGCAGGATGCGAATGAGCAGTTGGAGACAGTGCACCATTATCATTGTTTTAACCAACATGGGCCTCACCCACCTTGCCGTAGTCCTCCCCATCTCAGTCGATCACATCCGCCAGTAGGTTGAATGCACATTGCTTATCTTATTCTACCTCTCCCATGCCCACTTCCACCTGCCGCCATCTTCTCCTCCTCTTTACTCACCTCTTCGCCTCCTGAGGAGGAGGACGAAGAGCCGTTATAATTAATACCCACCAACTACTCCGGTACGTCGTCAGGTTTACATTTCTTTACTTTCTCTGTCACCGTGCCTACGTGCGACGTCGACGGTGTGGAATGAAGGAACACCAAGGCTTGGTGCTGGCAAGTGTGCACCCAACTAGTAGGATTAGATGGGACACTACGATCATCGTAGCCGTCAGCACCAACGCTGCCCTGGCCTCACCCATTTCGTCGCCATCCTCCCCATTCCATCGGCCATACTTGAGCTCTACGCAGATTAGAAAGACAAACAGGAAAATACAATTAATATCATTGAGCCAAAAAGGGATAAGACGCTAGGAAAAATATTCACTTACCTGTAACCCCGTCCACGCAAGCAATGCCGCAGCTTTTCAACAAAGTTTGCCATTCATCGTATGTTCTCTTGTTCCAACCGCGCAATGCTACGATCAGAGTGACACGTAGTATCATAAGTCTTCTCCCAACCACCTTCCTCAGTCGACTGCCATCACTGCCGTCTCCTCCTCCCTTCACACGAAAGAGTCGCTATCAACGTCGACGAAAACATTCACCACAAATACTAAGTTGGTGAGTAAGTAGTGTGGCACCAACAGAGCACGAGAGAGAGGAAGAGAGAGAAGAATAAAGAAAGCAAGAAAGACAGTGAAGTGATAACGGATATGGAAAAAGAAGTAGGCATAGAACAGGTGGCATACGATCTGATTTAGCCATTCAACATACATGCGGGCATCGATAAAGCAGACGATGGGGTCGCCGACAGCAGTGCTGACGACGACAACTCATCTCCATTGCTGCGATAATCTTTCTGGACAGCCGTCAACACACCACACTACGACCAATCAAGACTCCGACATGACACACTCATTGCTGTTGCAGTAGGATTGCAAGACATGATTTTAGTGCTTGTCAGATCAGAGCCAAAAATGCGAGGTCATAACGAAGCACCACATGTGTCACAGCGATCCACACGAATTATTGCAAAAAACCGGCCAGCTTATCTCCCCATCACTATCGCCTTGCTGTGACGAAGCACAACACAACGCTGTTGGTTCGAAATTGCCGCTTCTGTCAATAGTAGTAGTTACGCAAGTGCAAGATCAACTTTCATAACATCCCAGACAACACCTCAGCAATAGCAATAAATTAGTTGCAAAAATTCTGCATATAATGAACAAGGTTGTGCATAGTGACGAATGCAGCATACATTTAAGCTGAAAAAAAGAAAGAATTAAGGCTGCTCATGTTCTCACTTAAAAAAAACAATTAGAATTTGTTCGAAATTGTCAGTGTTCACGTCTTCGACTGCAACGCTACAATCGATATTACTAAAGCTCGGTGTACAGAGGTTTGAGACATTAATATATGATCTTATTATGCGAAACGATTTGTCAGGCATTTAAAGCATCGTGTGGGGGGGGGGTAGATAGAGACAGTGGTATCAGAGCAAGCAATAATCTCATTCACGTTACCTCTTTTTGCGTGATCAAGTCATTGTGTGGGTAAGGTAAATGAGCCATTAGCTGGAAGGCATTGGGCAATTCCCTACTGTTACTAAAATGAGCTGAGAGGGAACAGCATCGTCCAAATGTATACAGGCGTTGTGATGCACACTGAATGCATGGCTAGCAGTCGTAAGCACCAACCAGTGAACATGCCGACAACTGGCATGACAAGTGCTTTTCCTCCAACCAAAGTGAATAGCGTTTCGTTGAGAACGTCATCTTCCCTACCACAATGAGGCTCGCAGGACACGAATTTAATTACACAGGTACATCTGTGGTAAATTGGTAGAGCATTTGAGTTGTGGCAAGTGCGCTCTGTACTACATTGTATTGTTTGCAGTTGTTCATTTATGCCCCTGCCTAATAATCTTACACTCACTTCCCTTTTATTAATTTCACATAAGCCCACATGGAAGCAGGAGGTGAAATTGAAGAGGTTGTCATTCACAACACTGTCGCACATCTACTGCAAATGAAAGACCCTCGACATATTAGCATAAGCGGACATTACCAACCATTCATGCGTTTGCATCTAAACCTGCCTGCCACTGCGCCCACCTGCATGTCTGTCTCTCTGTTTGTTCGTCAGCTGCATTCAAATCTTACCGATTGTCGATCAATCAATCAATCAATCAACAAAGCAATCGATCGATATGTCGCATTTGAACGCCACTTGCACAATTACTTACACATGCTAAGGTAGGTTTGCTGCAGCCACTTCACGATCGTCTTGTGTTAATAGAAGGTGATCATGCACATAGTTGGCATGGAAGGAGCCGAAAAGGACTTCCTCCTGAGTATCCTCTTCTGCATGTACACGTAAATGCAGATGAGCCAAGCTAGTCAACGCTGTCTATATGCAGCACCAAGAGTTTATTCTGCTGGTAAGTTTGCAATTGAGCAACAACAACACTGTATTTTAGAGGGAGGCGAACCGGTCGTGATTAAGGAGATGGAGGTGGGGCCTGCGAAGACGGACCCGAAAGCAGCAGAATGGAAGGCAGCGGAAGAGAAGGCAACAAAGGAGGAGGTAGCAATGGAGGAGACGCTAATGTCATTACCACCGTCTCAACCATCGCTGACCTCACCCACCTTTCCCAGTATCCCATCTCAGCTGTAGTGATATCATTTTCAGGTGCAGCAGAAGCTGACCACTCATTACCGGTGGCATGAAACCACTCCACTTTAAGCAAAAGGAGCTCACAGAAGTGGCGATTTGGAGGGTAAGAGTTACCGCCGCAGCGAGGAATGTGAGGGACCAGACATACAGTGAGGGAGACGACGTCAAAGACGCGCTGCTTGCGGGCCTTTATGCATCACCTGCGTAAATGCTGAGCGCGATACAGTGGCAGGCGAAGGAGACTGTGCCGTTGAGGAGACCGATGGTAGATGAGTGTAAGTTCAGTAGCGGGTTTTCGATCACTGCCTTTGTCGCATTGCATTCCTTGTCTGGAAGTGAATAGTTAATGGAGTACAGAACCGTCATGTCTATAAAGCAACTAAACTACCTTGTTCTTCTTGTTATTTCCGCTTTCAAGTTGCTTTTCCATTGTGGTGGTCAGCGCCTGAGACAGTTGAGATGGGTTTTAAGCATAATGTTAAGGCCGATATTTGGTACTTCGGTGTCCTTATAATCAAAATTCCAACTTACGGATAAACGCCTTACAAGGAGGGCTTATCTAGTCAATGTGGAGCAGTTAAAAACAACAGAGATTAAGTTCTTGCTTCCACCACATAAATCTGTACTGTGATCAATCTCCTCTAGTTTTCCCACCTAAATTCATATCAGAATGCAAACTTGACCGTTCGCAGGACCTTCTCTCCAAAGGTGGACGTCTTTCTTCTCCACTTAATGAGGGTTTTAAGTGTGCTGCAACAGTTTATAGTATCATGAGCTCCTGCTGGGATGATACAAAAACAGTAGCCATCATTTAATGAATTTAGACTTGAAATTGAGCAGTACATCATTTCTGAGGAGGACTTATGCGACTCATGCTGGGCATTAATGACTGACGACTGATCCACCTTACAGAGGTCCACCCCCTGTAATGACGTTAGGAATGTTTTTGTAAAAGCAGTTAAATCTGTTCTTTAGCCATGCTTTTCTGGGCTTAGTCGATTACAGAGTGCCTCGATTGTCCATAAGGACGTAGGAGTAACACAGCGCAATCATTCCTAGTCGTGAGCAATCATGCCTAGATTGGGCTGGGAAGGAAGCATTCCAGAACAATTCATCCTTCTTTAATAATTCAACACTGGTGTATGCTAGTTCTTCGACCAACTTTTTGTTTAACAGACAGGCAACTGTTTGAGACGCTTATTTGGTCAGTTTGGCATTTAAGTTGGAATAAATCCTCATTTCGAGTATGCATGTCACGACTACGGGAAAATCAACCCTTTTACGCGTTTGGCATGCTAGGTTTTGCGAAAATTTTGCGTCAGAATGTGCCATCTTGGTTCTCATAAATCAACAAATACAGGGCCAAAAATGTTCTTTAACTCAGCCTAGCAATGAGATCATGAAGTGCATGCAGCAGCCGCCCATGCCGTGTACAAACTTTCACAGACTTCCCTCCAAGACAATTGCATTAAATCAGAGCAAAGTCAGTCAATTCGTTCGTCGAAACTTGCTTTAAAAATGCATTTTAATCAGATTCTCTGAGACCATGTAAGTTGAGTGGCATTGGTAACTATGTTGCTCGCGTCTAGAAATAGGAATGTTGTTATTACTAGGAGCATCCAAAGCAGACTTTTCGCATGCGTGAATTAATGACTTCGTTTAGAACACAATTCGCAGCAACCAGTTGTGCGTAGTAAGGGAGTATACGCTAACAAACTGCGATTATTGTATTTGTCATTATTAACAAAAAAGCACCAGATACGCCCGGTGATAGCTGTTGGTAGAGCGGTGGGCTGTAGATGTCAGCAGCGATCCATAGGTTGGTGGTTCAAATCCGCCTCGCCAGAGCTTTATTTCCTTTTGGCCCTTGCCTTCCTTTGCACGATGGCTCTAGAGCCTACATCTCTGCTAGGGTTCTCTCTAGCAGACGAGTGTTGTTTTCTCCCATGCCAAGCCTAAGATCTGCACAAAACTCAGGTCTAACGCCCTTTTTTACGTGATATCCAATACCTTCATTGCTGTGTAAAATTATGCCTTAGCAATTTTGAGTTATGCTGACGTCTCCACAATCAGGCTTCCGACGAGAATCCCTACGCTTCTTCATGCGTTTAACCTTATGCCAGGTACAGCCCGAATCTCCCACTCTTGTGCTGAGGGATGAGTTGATGGAATGGGCTCCCGTTATCTGATACCGATCGCACATAGGATAAAGGATTGGGCGTCACACACATGTAACACCAATAGTTAATGTGTCAATGTGGAGTGGATGCGTTAACTACGCAGGCGTATTCCTCCCACGCTTTTGTCCGATTTGAGCTTGTCTTGCCATGTCTTGTCATGTAGATCTGCCACATTCTGAACAGAAGAAGTCACGAATGCTTGAGTATTAGCTATTTTTGCTATTCTCACTTTGTTAATTCGCAGGTGTGATACAACCGTCAGCTTTTTGATAGCGCCTAATTTCTCACTTAATTTATTCACAATTCCTATATTAATGAAGTTATGTTACTAAGACTATGTCAGTAGAACAATTGATTTTCAAGCACTTCAGCGACATCAGATCGCCATCAGTTCATACTCTCTGGTTCCATCAAATCTTGATGCAGGTGTCGCTAACAAACTTATCTCTATAATGGATTGTAAACTGTAAATGATTCGCAGAGCTTTGATGCTACTTGATGAGGGTGGTGAGTAAATGTCAAAATGACTTCTACATTCCATTCTTCCATTTGACATCAAGAAGGTAGGAGAAAATCAAAAACGAAGTCTCACAAACCGTGCAGTTCTTAAATAATTAGTTTTAGGTGATGAAGCAAAATAAGAACAGCGCCATCGTTTGCTTAATCAGAGCCTCCATTAAGCTTGTAAGCAGATGCATACACGATGATGAGGCAGATTTAACCATCAAAGCGGATTATTGAAACCACAATAATTTTGAGGTTTAACCACTGATGACATTGCTTTTGTTTCATGACGATGACGTCTACTAAGATAACGTGATTACCCATGAAAGCCTTGCCATTACTTCCACAATTTTACATGTTTGATGAATGCACAAACTCATAACTACTATTCTTCCGATAAATCAAGTGAAATTACATGGAACCATAAATATTATCTACTTGAAGGGACAAAGATCAAAATTAATAGTTTCACACGATCAACAGATCATCACAATTGTATATCTGCTTCCCATATTGCATGGCACAGCTTCACATTGTTTATTGAAGATTCCTGCTCAAGCGCCCTTTCCACCCCCATCGTCTGCGGTCATAGGCTCACAGCCAAAGTCGACACTTCACAAAAGCCATCATATGGCTTGTGGTTGTTTTGCTAAACCCGTTCTGCATCACCAATCATCAGAGACGTTAATTCATGCTACGAAGACACGATCTCATCCTGTAAATTCACGTCTCGTTGTGCGATCTCAAGCGCTAGAGAGCGAGATGAGACAGTTGAGTAGACAATGAAGGATGCTTTGTGTACAACATTCATACACTGACGACGTCTCAACTTGTATGTCGTCTCATCTTCTCAACACAATTTATTCTCGCATCACTTATACCATATTTTTTTATTTTAGCAATTCAAAGCTTAAAAAATATCAGACAAAAGACGTCAAAACCCTGCACTCTACGGTTATCACTACTGCTCACCGTATTTGGAGTCAACTCAGTTCAGTGTGTTCCAGTTAACTGTTCTCACAGCTCTTCTTCTGCCAACGATATAAAAAATAAAAGAAATGATTAGGTGGTTTCTCGCTTGAAAGTTGACTAATTAAGAGATAAGGCATTCAAATAATTGGTGAAACAGAAGAAATAGCTCTCTGCAGTGACATCGAACACATCAGCGTAAATGGTAGCGTTGAATAGTCTGCAATGGACACATTGAATAAGAAACTAATGGACTCAAGGCAAAGGCCGTCAAAACTTTCATCTCGCTGGCTCCTAACTGCATGGATAGTTCATTCAGCAGTGTCAAATGCCAAAGGCGCATTTCTTGACACTGTCACTAAAAGCATTGACAGGAGCTAAGTATCTGTAAAGTGGAGAGGAAAGATATTATAATCGAGATTCTTTTCAATCTAAGAAAGACGAGGATGTTGTTGGTTATGCAGTAAATCCTACCATAGTCATTTTTTTGCCACGCACTTGCACAACTTATCTCGAACTAGGCATTTCCCAATTCAATAGCAGTGAGACAAATGAGAGACATTAACTACCATAAACACAGTGAGCAAAGTGCAACCTCTTCGCCAATCTCTGAGTGATGTCTATAGAACTCTGAGTAGAAGGGACCATTGTACATTTTGTGGCATAGAAAATGCACCTGTGAACATGGAGGGTGAGGTGTTGACAAGTTGTAAAATTTAAAATAGTGAGGTAGGGTATCATTCAACGCCATCATCTTTGCATAAATGTAACAATGCTTGCACAACCTAAAAATTTGCTGCAATCTGATTGTCTTCCAGTGATTTGGTCTGTTGGAAATAGAACTGCCAGAAAGCAGCTAAACGTGACTGTAGTGCCTTTGAATCACATGGTTAGGATCAGAACACTTGAGTCCTTTCAAATCCGCCTACTCTGCGAATCGTGTCTGCTGGTACATTGGAATTGTGAAATGAGAGCAAGTCTAATCAGCAGATCTACAATTCAAAGTCGGCTTGACCTGGACCATGAGTGGGTGAGATTATCTCAACCAA
Organism: Taenia hydatigena; assembly: GCA_036345935.2. Taxonomy (NCBI): domain Eukaryota; kingdom Metazoa; phylum Platyhelminthes; class Cestoda; order Cyclophyllidea; family Taeniidae; genus Taenia; species Taenia hydatigena. The sequence goes on along the minus strand of JADWOT020000002.1, from coordinate 18,503,434 downwards.
TGTGATGCCATAGACTGTTTGATTACATCACTTCCAATCATATCACACCACACCCTATGTTCCACGTATAAATAGGTGGGATTATCTCGCCCTGCCAGCCCCTTTGCCACGATGACATGCGCACGGAATGGTGAGTTATTCATTACTTAGCATCTCTCACCATCATCATCCTCAACTGTTGCTCTGCACACTTCTCGCCGTGTCAGGTCTCTTTGTGAAGATGGTCTTCAGCCTCATCACTGTCATCACCTTGGTGGCCTGTTATCTACCCACACCGGTTGAACAAGAACAACTTCTTGAGGCTCATCTGAAAGCTCGTGAAAATGTGCACCCTTCTGCCAGCAATATGCAACTATTGGTACGTTGGCCCTCAAAACCTGCGTGGTTGACTAGGCATGTGCTGACACTATAATCCATTTTGCGTGCAAATGTTCTTTGTCTAGAGGTATTCGAAAAACTTGGAGGGTCTGGCAGAAAGTTGGATCTTGCAGTACAACTTCCCAATACATTTCATGTGGCCCTACCATGTGGCTGCACGAAATTTCGTCGTTATTAGTGACAAAATGCCAAACATTATGGAAGGCGTGTGTGCCTGGAAGAAAGAAGCCAAACACTACAATTATTACAACAACTCTTGCACAGGGTCCTGTATTCACTACACACAGGTGAGGAAATTGTGTGTGTGCGTGTGTGCTACTCATGACACGCAGAGTGTGGATGCAATCAAATCTACACAGCGAAGCCACTCACTCCTTACTGCTGTGTGGATAGAAGAGGTGTAAAGGAGTGGATTGATGTGCATGATGGTGTGATAATGAATGGCTTAGTACGAGATGGTACGTCTTGTCATGCCTTTCTTTCTACCTGAACAGATGGTGTGGGCTAACGCGACTGAGGTGGGCTGTGCAATGGACCAATGTGACGGCCTTGTGCCTAAATTAAAGGATCCACAATATTTGATTGCGTGTGCTTACAGTCCTCCGTAAGTTCGATTTCACCTGATCGTGCGACTGATGAGAATCCTATCGATACACTGCTACGTGTGCATTCCTTTAGATTTAGATACGCATGGAATCTGCTACCATACAAGCAAGGGCCCAGCTGCAGCCAATGCCCTAGTGGATGGAAATGTTACCGCAACCAATGCATCGAAAAGCTGGGAAGCCATCACAAAAATGTAACGATTCCAGCCTGTGTGGTGTATAAGGAGTAATTGCGTGCTATCTGTACTGGCTGTAGCCAAAATTATGTGCTGCGAATCGGTCGCCATTCCTCCAAGTACTCACACTGCCTTTTTCTACTTTTCCACTTTTTAAGCTCTGTCAATCCTCTGGTATGTATTCTTTGTTTTCTACTTTGCCTTTTTGGCGAAATAAATACATACAAACTCACATATCTTGATAAATGCGGCTATGAGGAGAGGGCAACTTGTGAGGGTCTGAGAGATAGTGACGTGCGCGGTGAAGAAGAAGAAGAAGAAGGAGAAGAAGGAGAAGAAGAAGGAGACGTGTTCGCTTTAAAAATAGAAGCCCACGAACTGTAAATCCAGTGCCAACATTGAGAATTTGTCTCCATAATGCAGCATGAAATGGGAGCACATGGTAAATAGGCCCGATGTTCAAGAAATGTCCTCTATGAAGAGCAGAGATATAATCACACAGAACTTAATTGCCAATGTCGAACGAATGGCACAATGGTGCATTTTAGGAGTTCAGAATACAATATTTTGTTTTGATTATCATGGGCATTGCGATGTTCCTATAAATTAAAAGAAGTAGTAAGTTCAATAAGCCCTTGGCTACCTCATGATTTCGAGGCCATTCGTTAGTCAATTAGTGATTGTACGCTTTCTACGCTCAATTCGAGGCGCATATTATTATTTGCTCCAAAAGAGCTTAAGATGCAGACATTCTTGCTTTCCTCACTCATCCTGTTTGCAAATCTGCCTCAGAAATTGTCACTTCTTTCCTCACTTTAGGCAAGCAATCCGTGATGCCACAATTATTACTTCGAGCCGTCAATCTCCATTTACGTTGCAACATTATCAGCAACTTTTACTCTGTCTTCGTGTCATTCGCACCACATTCGTAAGGATCTAACATTTTCGTTATTATAGCTGTGTTTCCTATGTCTGCTGTAATATACATAATGCCCCTTTGTGGGCTTGCAGCGAAATCCACCCCTTCCATTGGTGTAGTGTTGTACACCATTAGCATTGGAGGCAATCAGTTGTAATTTGCTGTGTGATTGCGTAGCCAAATGTCTCCTTTCTCTTGGCAACAAACATTGCAGACCTCAGTCACTGCATTGTCTTCTCACAAAATAGTATGGACTCAAAGTGTAAAGGGATTGCCTGTTGATGTGCTAATTAAGTGGGCCCATCTCTACATCCACGCTGTGTTATCCCTTGCATTCTATGGTGAAGTGTGAGTGGTGGGCATTGACAACGATGAGATTAAAGTGGGTCCATAGCACTGAACGTGGACTCCATTTTAACAAGCTGCAACTTTTACTTAGTAGACACAAGGGGTCATCTCTGGTCAGAAAAGCTCAAAATAAAACCTACAAGCAGGACTTTCGCTCAATCACCAATGCCATCCGCCACCTTTTTACAGAAAGATAATAATTAAGAATGGAGAACGGAGCAATACCAGACTCCTGGTCAATATGCAGGTAAAAAGACGTGAATTTGGACCCATTATCTGAATCCAGTGTATAATTTCAGAGTTAAGTGCCGTAAGAATCGAACTCTGGATAGGGGTCTGAGGGATTATCTGGGACAAATGACGTATTACATAACCCTGAACATGTGGCGAGTTAGTCAAGTGACTAAGGTGTGGTTGCTGTCTAGGTATGATTGGGCTACGCATTCGACACGGCTCGAGACATTGCAGTCTCTGTGGGCAAGTGCATAACGATGTGTGTATGCTGGAGAAGTCTCTACGCATTGTGGCAACAGTAACTGAGAGACGAGCATTGTGCGGACAAGAAGGTGGTGGGATGGGCGTAAAAAGTTTGAGTGAGGGTAACGAAGGTGAGTAATCCGTTTCTTTGACTTGGACACTCACAGGTAAGCAGTGCAGTGCGAAATTCATGTCGATTCCCCACACCGACGTAGCACCCACATACCACACCCGGTCTTCCATGCAGGTCCTTCAAGCACAATGCCGTGCTCCTGCTTGCATCCTGAGTGAACGCACAGTCTACTTTGAAGAGCAGCTTTGTAAACCTCCTCCTTGCTCCCATCTTTAAGGCCTTGAGCAATCACCATCGCGATTCGCCACCCTTTCTCAACAGGACAATAAGCGGGAGAAGGGGAAGGGAAACTGAAAGTAGTGTGTCATTAACTAGTCCCCCAGAGAGGACTGTTGGAATGAGTGAATGACTGCTTCCAGTCAGCAAACCAAGCACAGGGTGCCAATGCGCATAGATGCTTTGCAGTAATGGCATTCTGCAACTTCACTTCACCCTTTGCTCGTGCTTTAACTGTTATGGCGTAAACTGTCTTTAAATGAACCTCAGCTGCTTGACAAGAAGGAGGGAAGCATGTGCGATTGCCCTTCATACGACAAGTGCAAGATCAGAATCTTGTGCCTCGGTCAGCTGGTGTCATGATTTGGCCTTGCGGTCAGTAAGACATCGAACACACACAAGGCATGCGTTTATACCCGCTTGCCCCAGTGGTCTCTTACCCTTGCTCAAAGCCGTCAATTTGGTAAAAGTCCAGCACTATTCGGAAATCTCTACTTACAGCTACCACCGTTGGCTCTCCCTCGTGCGTACTATCTATAGCCTGACAAAGCAACTTCGTTAGAGTGCACTTATCAAATCCCTTAATTCGAAATGCCAGCATCATTAAGACATAGCAGATGTGTTGTAGAGTACGAGGGGTCATTCCAGCATTTTAATGTGCCGGAACGCCAAGAATACCTCACAATTTTAATGTCGTTGACATTGTTCATCTAGGCTACGCTGCTAGATTCACACTGACTTGTCTGTATCCCAAATTCAAATGCTACAATGGGTAGAATTCTACTTTGACTTGTATGATGCATCGTAAAGAAAGGGCACCCAACAACCCATTTAATCACATCCACCTGCAAATTGCTCAATACTCGACTACTTCAGCCCCTGAATAAGGTCGCCAAAATGTCATCAATGGCAAGCAAAACTAGGGTAATTGGTCAGGCATCAAATCTGCATGAGTGTCGAGGAATAGATAAACGAGGTTGAAGTCATTCAACAATGTCATCAGTTGTTGCGTTTCCACATCAGAGCAACTTGAAATACATTTTGCGTCATTTGTTTCATTCGGTGCTCGAAACTAGTCGAGAGAAGTGAAGTTTGCCTTCTCATGTGACTTGGAGCGAAATTGCCGACACAGTAAAGAGGATTCCCGCAGATGCCATCATTTGAGATTAGAGTGGTATTAACGAAGACGACATTCTTTGATCGCTGGCAGCCGAGCTTACAATTCGGTGTAAAGAAATTCACTCCAAAACGTCCCGTTTTACTAATAAATGGCTTGCCTGAACATAGGAGAAGGAGGCGATGAAGCACACCCAAAAGGTCATTTTAGTGAAGCCATTTTCATGGCCTATCCATATCCCAATTTGGGCTGTTGGTTGGATGGGTAATTGGTTGATCGCCTAGTCAGGCTGTCAGCAACAGCTTTTGAATCCGATCCAAATGACTGACTGGCTACTAGATTGTTGGGAGCATAACGTACCCATTGGATAACCAAGAGAAGCAGGTTGTTACCATTAAATGAACCAATATGCTGAACAGCTTATCAATCTGGAGCCACATTCACTTCCTACTGTCAGGTCGCTTTAGTCTGTCTACGCACTCCACAGAACGTAGGCAATGTGTCAGCTGCTGGCAAGGAATAATCTCTATTCAAACTGTTGGTCACTTGGATTGTTTATTGGTCAAGTGGGTGGTTCGCCTGTTAAATCACTCAACAACTTACACGGCAACGAAGACGATGACTTGAACATCACGTGTGTGCATGGCAGCGAATGATAAGCCAAAGGGTAACTCCAGTGATAGCTGTCCGTGTCAATGAAAGCATGAGGCTACCCGTTAATTGGCTGTTTCATGTCAACTCAAATGATGTCGTGATGAGTACATGGTAATAAAATACTTTACGAGATATGGCCAGTTGCTCTAGGCTTTACGCACTTCGAATCACCTACCTTTCCCTCCTTCACAGGGTGCTTTTACCAATGCTTCCTACACAACTGCAGTAAGCGAATTCCATGGACATGGCACGTAAATTTATTAGGTCTCATTTGTCGAAACCTGTTTATTTCATAGTGTGTTTAAAAGCCTCAGTTTTGCCTGAATCACCTACTTGTGAGTGGAACACTTATGTATTGTCTACAGGTGATCCCCCTCAAACTGTTGCTTGTTTGGTTGGATAGAAAACCGAGTGAGTCATTTGGTCTGCCTTGGTTCTCCAGCAGCTTAGCATACCACATGGTGGCTGTTAGACTGCAGCAGAGGGCAATCTTGATTGTAGTGATATGGAAACGCCACCGAGGTAAACAAAAACCAAATTCTCTCCTATCCGATCTACTGTGTATGACTACCTTCAGGGAAGCCCACTTGCACTGACACCTTCTTCCAGTCAGTTGACAACTTTGATGATAGTTAATTAAGACCAAATCATTCCTCTTACTTGAACATTAACATGGCTAGCTGGCTGCCTGGCTGACTGGTGGATTATTGAGAGCACTACAAATTAATTAGGCAGTCAAATTAGGTGGGTAAGGCAACGTAAGTAGGTGAGACACGGCCTAGTGATCGTACTGCTAATGTGCTATTTGACGAGAGAGTGGTAGCTGAATGCGAGCACATTTAAAGGTGTTTAGATAGCAAAAGTGACGTCGTAACACCAAATATGGCAACAGTGACTGCCTAAAGTGCATTTCTGGGCTTTTTTGGGGATGGATGTGGGATGACTACCTGATATCCAAAGTATTTATGATCCCTCAAGTGCAATTTTGGTTGACACAAGTGTTGAATTATGCTTGCGTTGAATAAGATGCAAGTCAGACATTGACTAGCCTGTCAATAGGTAGATCATTAGGCTGACATCAAAGGCTAGAGTGTAACTGTCCATTGGCCAACAGGACTTGCCAGTGATCAAGCCATCAGGCAGTGTGTAGACCGGAGGAATTTACGTTGATTGAGGATGGCAGTGCTGGAGTTTCTGTTAGACAATATTCCTCTATCGGTAGCATTCCGATTCCATGAATGTCTCGAATGCTGGAGGTAATCGCACACGCTACTTGCCATTGCTTCTCTCACTCGGTGGATCGATGATTAACCAGACACCTAGTTTATGTTTTACTCCCAACGGCGAGCGATGCCTGTTTGACATGCCGGTTGGGTGCGCCACAGCCACCCTTTGATGAGGCCAAAATGTGTTCTTCACTTTTATCAACGTTGCCAATCTCGTTGTGAGGACATCAATGCAGACATTTGTATGTGCAATTAGTTGGTACTGCAGCTCTCTCGTTGACTGGCAGAAAAGACTTCACTGACTGTGGCTGCAGGTACTACCAGTGTGCATCACTTCTAGCTGATGATTTTACACAAGGAAAGTAACAGAGGCGGCTGTCGCGCTGCCTACTCACATTATCTTCTACCTGACGCTACTCACATGTAGATGAAAAAAGGTACAATGTGATAAAACTTTTGCATGAACCATGCTATTACACCATAGTGTAAAGGGATAGAGGATAAGGAGGACAAAGGAAAGGAAAAAGCAGAAGGTTTAGCGGAGTCTCTAGCGTCTTTTTGATTCCGAGTCGGCATTTTGGAAAAAAGGGTCTAAATGCTTTAGTCTGACAAAAGTGTTCCATCAGGCGAACGAATGGTAGCAAACGATGGTAGCTGTAAGTAAAGGTTTCCAATAGATTATAGAGCAATAATGCATCGCATTCCCCTAATTGACAGCTTTTAGCAGCTGCAAGTGTTCAAGTAAATTGTAAGAAGCCTCTCGTGGTGCAAAAATGGCCCATAAAGGTGGGCAGGTGTAAGCGCATTCCTTGAGGGTGTTCAATGTTGCTGACCAAAAGCCAGTTCATGCCACCAATTAAGAGATGGAAAAGTTTCTGGTCTCAAACATGGCTGTACGATGAGTATTTGCTGTCATATGAAGGGTTAATTGTACCAGCTTTCCTCCTATCTGTCACGCAGCTGAAGTTCACTTAAGGACAGTTGACTGCAAACCAGGTTAAGGTACGAGCTAAGGATGAATCGAAGGTAAAAGTGCAGAGCAAGCGGGTGGTGGATGCAGTTGCAGAATGCGCACTGGCATCCAGTGCTTGGTTTGATGACTAAAAACAGTCGATGAGAGTGACACGCTTCTTCTATTCTTTCCTTCTTCCTCTTCCCTCACTACTTATTGTCCTGTTGAGAAAGGATGGTGGTTACTTCAGGGCTGAAAGGATGGAAGAAGGGATGAGAGGTGTGTTACAAAACTGCTCTTCAACGCGGACTATGCGTTCACTTAGGATGCGAGCAGGGAGCGCGGCTTTGTGCTTGAAGGGCACACATGGAAGACTAGGTGCGGTGTGTGGATACCATGCGAGAGCTACAGAGCAAAGGCTACCGTGTCCAGAAGCACACGACCGTGTCACCGATCGCAAGCTCACATCCTACTCAACTCAAATGCTGCGTAACTGTTTCTTTAGTTACTACATCAGTATGTCGACTGCTTTACAGAGCAATTCCTTCATACTGTATGCAATGATGGAGACACACAGTCGCAGCACAGCACTCTCGACAGAGGAGAGTTGAGATAAGAGACCATTACATCTCCTTCCACCGCAAAATGTCCTTCAGACAACGGGGGTGCCAGAGTCGCGGAGAAGGGGAGCTGAATCGTCACTTCATCACGGTGAGGTGTGGTTACCGAGCCTCCTTCGCTCTTGCGTGCGTGTTGACTGTTCTTGCTTGGTCTTACAGACGATGACACTGCTCTAATGATCACGCGGGTATGCATCTTATAGTAGGCAAAGAGACAGAGTAGATACTCAGCTTTGCAGTTCACCATGGAAAAGCTTGAAAGTAGCATCCCATGGTGCAATGCTTGAGGTTGGCATAAGCAAATACTACCTCTCTGTAGGTTTCTCTGCAATGCGGTCATGTTGTCTTCGCGACTACATTTGATGACCCAGCCACGTGGCACTTTTGAACTTCAGTGACTTGATGATGATTTCGGACAGTAAGGTTCGTCTGTGCGACGTCACTCTGTGCCTACCCGTCATTCACTCAGCTTCTCAGACAAATGTACTCATTTGAGCAGCTAGATTGTGGTCTTTCATTCAATCCAATCATCTAGTCAATTTACTGCAAGGTGCCACAGATGCCCCGCTAAAGTTCTCCTCCTTGTCTTTCATTTTCGTGCAGCGAGTAGAGTGAGACCATGCAGGAATCACTCTTCTTTGTTTTTTAAATGAAGGAGTCAGAGTGATGATTGTTATGCTGTTTCAGAGAATCTACTCCATTCTTTGAAGGAGGATGACGCCGGTTCTAAAGAAAGAAGAGTAGTCGCTAAAACGTCTGGCGTTGAGAACTGCTTAGGCAATATAGCAAGTGAAGAAGGGCAAAACAATCTAAAATATGTCTGCAGTCAATTGGTATTTCACGTTGGATATTACGCTTCATGCTGATGACCATGATGCCTTTGATGAGCATCTGATTTGACCTGCAAACTAACCCTTACGATGTCAAAGAACAAATGGTGCGTTGTTTGGGCTCCATGTGATGACGAGCGTGAGTGAATGAAAGACAACTCTTCAATAACACCAATAGGAGAGGTGCGAAATCATTGAGCACCTCCATCGGCTGCACGTGAGCAAACGCTGAAACTGGTTCAAGTGCAATCAACTTGTTTTTCCCACCTTACTAAAAGCGACGCCGAAATTGGAGGAGTTGTTGACCATTAGTAGATACGCGACACTAGACTTGGACTTCAAACGACACTTTTTAATGCCGTTGTGCAGGATTAACTATTTAGATCGAGGAACGTTCATTTACATAGCTATCATTGACAGCGTACTCACTCTGACTCGATGTGTGCCTTAAAGCGCTGCGTAAAACCTGACTGCTGTTATAAAATCATTGTAGCCAATTCCCATTGTCAAGCTCAGGTCATCGCCGTAAAGAATGGTTCCATTGCTCTCTGTTGGTCTGTTTCCACTTTTCTATTTACAAGACATCAATAAATTGCAGAGTCATGAAACCGCAAACTTTATTAGCTATAATCGTTGGCAGTATTGCCATTGTTTAATGATGATGACATCCATTGAACAGCGTGATATCCCATGAAAGCCTAGTCATTACTTCCACAAATCCATGCAACATCAAGATTCACACTTTTGATGAATCCATAGACTCCTAACTGCCACTCTCTTAATAATTCATGTGAAACCGTGTGAAATCATGAGCAACATTTGTTTGAAGTGACGGAGCTCAAAATTAGTGGTTTAATATGACCAACAGATCATCATAATTTTATGTCTGCTTCCCATATTGTAATACGAGACTTTGCCTTTGCTATTAAAGTTTCCTGCTCATCTTCTAAGTTCACATTCTCAAAGCTGAAGCCGATATTTCACAAAAGCTATCATACGACCAGTGTCTGTTGTGTTGAGCCCGTTCTGCATCACCGATCACCAGCAACTCTAATTCATACTACAAAGACACGACCTCATCTTGTAAATCAACTTCTCATTGTGGGTCTAAAGAGCCACAGCGTGGAAAGAAACATCAAATTAGACAATGAAAAGTGCTTTGTGTACAACACTTTACACACCGATGGCGTTTCTACTTTTATGTCCATTCCTGTCCCGGTCAGGGATCATCGGATATGCAACTGACTTCCAGCACATTCCAAAGATCGTGCTCATCTTCCGCTCCTATTTCGTTTATGGAGATCCGCACTAACTGAAATAGGTTGATAGCAACGCAATCATTGCAGCTATGATTGACCGATCTTGTCCACAGCCTAGATATGATGCTTGTTGGCACCCAGCTTAGCTCCCACCCCAGCTTCGTAATGAAGAGAGCCTTGCTGAAGTCATTGTCATCCGCACAACTTCCCTCCATTGCTCATAATCTAACTCTACATAACATCCACTTGCACAAATTTGGGCCAAATATTAAATAGTTAGCGTTGCGTCTTGTTTTGATAGTCCAATTTGACAATTTGCTTTCATTAATCCATTCCACTGAAATAACCACCCATCACTTTCTCTTTTTGCGCAATTTTGATGCTTTATGTTTTAATAAACGCTGTTAAGTCACAGGAAGCCAAGCCTATATTGGTGATTGTACTTCCTTTTATTTACTTGGCTCTTATATTTGGGAGGAAAGCAAACGTGTTGCCGATTCCTTCGAAGCAGATACGTGGCTTTCTCACCAGCTGGCAATCGATCGTTTACAAGGTAAGAATCGAGATTCTACACCACGTGCGTAGAAATAACAGCAACATTGACATCGTTTGTCATATCCAAATAATTACTGTGGTTGCTATACGCCTAGGATCTATTTTTTAAAATCGTCCACCATAACAGATAACTTTTGGCAAAAAGCAACCGGATTCCTTAATTGAGCCTGCCAGTGATTTCGAGATGAACGTGAAAGAAGTTGTCTTTTGGTCCTTGTAAAAATCTAATCCATATCTTAGCGCGATTCATAGTGTCTCTCAAACGGTATCCAATTTACCTCATTTAGCAGCCTGGGGCCGAAGGCAGAGGAAGACAATAATGCGATATCTTTGTGGTGTTCAACAATTGATCATTGGTTAAGCAGAAGGGATTATGCGCTGCCAAAGTGTCTCCTCGCAGTTCCTTCGTGCACTTGAAATAATATCCATTCCTACTCAGCTTTGACGCGTGTCTATCACTTCATTCCTATTAAGCATTGCAGCACTAGCTTCATCCAATCACAGGTGCACCACGGCATGCCAACCATCTCAGGCTAGCAAATAAGAGCTAAAAGCCTAAGCCGGTCATTCTGCACACAAGCATTAGTGAAATGGATCGACGTTTACCACTGACTCGCGCGATCCCATTTGTAAGGTCGCGATGATGTCACTTAGTGCAAGTTTACTTTTCATAACAAAGATATGAACATCAGAACGCATTTGCATGTAGTAAATCAGAACCGTTCAGTATTGAATTTTTAAGTGTTTGTGAGCAACTGCAGGGCGTCCTTTATCTTTACACCACTCGATGTTGGCATATTTGAGGTGTGGTTTAGAGACACTACGTGTTTAGTCCATTTTAGCTCTGACATTAATTTTTTCTTGATTTGGCGACCGACACAAACTGCATTATCGCACCGACACTGCGCAATTTTGCCGGGACATGCGAATGATGTGCTGCCCTCATCACGATCGTACATTTGTGGATACACTTGCTGGCTCCTCACTACTGCACAAATGTCGGTCTTAAGTCTACGCAAAAATTCCGTTTATTGCCAGTTGTGAAGCATTTGCTCCAATCTCACTTGTAGCATGTTAATAAGTTTTGTAACTTTCGTGAATATCTCTCTAAAAAGATACTAGTCCTTTACTGAGAATCCTCACAATATTAATCAAAAAAGTCTTCTTATCCGCATCCACTTGCATCGAAAGTGTCTCTAAAAGTAGCTCTGTAAAGTGCCTTTTGGAACAAATTTAAAATGATTGTACGTTAATAACCGGTAAAGAAAGACCTCATGGCTCTATATTGTGTCTCTGGTCAATTGGTATTTCGTGTTGGATGCTATGTTTCATGCCGAGTGCTCTGATGCCTTTGAAGAGTAATTGATTTGACCCGCAAATAAATTTTTCTTTGTACGCGTATCATGTAATGGCAGGCGTGGGTGAGTGAGAGCGACCTCTTCGGTAACACGAAGAGGAGAGGGGCAAAATCCTTTGAGCATCTTAATCTGTTGTAGGTGAACAAACGCTGCAACTTTACCAGAAGCCAGTGTCAAAACTGAAGGAGCTGCTCACTAGTAGATATACGACGCCCGATTTGGCTTTCAAACAATACTGTTAAATACCATCGTGCTAACTTAGTTATCAAAGTTTGAGAAAGTCCATTTTCGCGGCTGTCGTTGACACAGCACTGACTTTGACTTGATGTGCACCTTAAGGCGCCGCGTGAGACATGACTGCTGCTACAAAATCATGGCAGTGAATTTTCCTCGTCTAGCTGGGGTTGTCACCGTAAAGCATTGGCTCCATTGCTCTCTGTTGGTCTTGTGGGTTCCCTATACTTCCCTCACATTTTCACTAACAAGACATTAGTAAATTACATTTAAATTCATAAATATCATCTGTTCATAGACACGAAGCTCAAAATCAATGGTTTTACACGATCCACATTTTATCAAACTTGCATATCTGCCTTTCATATTGTCTCGCGCAAATTCGCCTTGATTAGTGAAGTTTTCCGCTCAACTGCTCTTTCCACCCCCATCGTCTGCGGTCATAGGCTCGAAACTGAAGCCGACAATTCAGAAAAGCTAACATGTGACTTGTGATCGTCATGCTAAACCCGTTCTGCTTTACCAATCACCACCGACTGCAGTTCTGACTACATGCTTGGCATTACATTAGTGAGTGCAGGTGCGACCTCTTCTTCTAACTCCATTTCTCGCTGTGGCACCCTAAGAGCTATAATGTGGAAGGAGACAGTTAAGCAGACAATAAAAAATACTTTGTGTACAACATCCCTACACCGATGACGTCTCAACTTCTACGTCCCCTCATGTCCTCAGCACAACTGATTCTCGCATCTTAGCGACACATTTGTGCTAGACTTTATTTTGGTAATTAAAACCGCAAAACCTTGCATTCTGCGGTTATCACTACTGGTTACCGTATTCGGAGTTGATTTATTTTAGTGCGTTGCAGTTAACTTTTGCTAAAGACGTAAAAATGAAAAGAAATGATTTGGTGGCTTTCTCGCTCGAAAGTAGACTAGTTAAAAGAGATGAGTGAATCCAGTTTATCAGTGGCTTTGACCGCGTCAGCGTAAATGATAGCATTGGGTAGTCTGTAATGGGTTTATTGAATGGGAAACTGAAAGACTAAAGGCAAAGGTCGTCAACAATTCATCTTGCGGGCCTATATCTGCATTGGCAGCACATTCAGTGGTGTCACTTGCTAATGGCACAGCAAAAAGCACTGACAGAGACTGAGAATTTGTAAAGTAAATGGGAAAAGTGTTTGTTGCAGGTACTTACAACTTCGGAGAAATGAAGGTGCTTTGAATCAGTTGGGAATTATTACTTAAGTGACTACTCTCCACTCACTTCGAAAATCGTGCTTACCTTCCGTTCCTTTTTTGTTTGTGGAGAACCACGTTGACTAAAATAGGTAGATAGCGAACCCACCATTGCAGCTATAGTTGACCAATCTTGTCCACAGCCTCAGCATCAGGTGCGTGAGCACACATCCTTTAGGTCCCACTCCAACCTCGTGATAAATAGTGCCTCGCTAAAGTCATTGTCAGCCGCACAACTTTCCTCCATTGCTCACAATCTAAGCCCACTTATATTCAGTTTGCGTGAATTTGCGTAAACGTCTTCTGAGAGATGGTAATGTGCGAGGTGATTGGGAAGAAGGAGGTGTGCCTGCCTTAAGAATAGAAGTGCACGAGCTGTAGAGACAGTGCCGATGTTGAGAATTTGTCTCCATAGTGCAACATGAAACAAGAGCACATTGTAAATAGGCCCAATGTTTAAAAATGTCTGCTATGGAGAACAGGGACTTGCTCAACTAACGAGTCGGCGCAGAGCATTTAATGAAAGTTCTCTGCTTTTGCGCTCGTAGATGAATTACATCCTCTGCATTGTCGCGTTTGGGATGTTGACAGGGGGTAAAGCTAATCGTATTCGAAAAGACTTATGTAGTGTGCAAGCAAGTGTGGTTTCAATCTGTTTTTGCCCCACCCCCGTTGCATCGAATGGGTTGTCAAGACTCATATGAATGCGTATTGTCGAGGAACTAATAAGTGAAGCGATGTGACATGTCTACGTATCAGAATGACAATGGGCTATGTTTAGCAGGGTGGTCATGTTCGCAATGGTAAATTTTTAATTCCAATGAATTCTGCCTAATAAAAGTCGACCACGAATGCATCGTTTACATTTATTCTGATGTGTAGGTGATATGCAGGATGAGCGGATGGATGGTTACATGGATGGCCAGTTGCAATACGCATGCAGGAATACGAGAATGTCTCTAAACTTGCCTATCAAATGCTTTAGGACTCGTAAGATGCAGGCTATAAGATGGCAATTGTAATCATTAGACTTACTCAAGCATTAAGCTTGATTTGATCCTTTGCGTGTTTTATGTTGACGCTTGTGGACTTTTAGCATACGACTACGTTCAAACTTTCTCCTTTCTACCCATTTAAAGACCTTTTGTGAAAAGGTAATTGACCCTCAAAAAAAATCTGAAACAGACAAACCTGTGTGATTTTTTTCTTTTAAAATTGCGTTGCCACACCACATTAAAGATGCACTCCGTTAGTCAATTGGTGAATGCGATGCATTGCAAACGTGGTAGCGAGATTCAGTCTTTATCGCAGTAGCTGCGTTCGCGTTGTCTGAGTGACGTTTCAGTGTTGCTGCCGCTAACATAATTGATGCGCCATAAAAGAGCTAATCTGGTGGGAATTAGCAGCGATTACACAGGGTTAAAAAGACGAGTTTTCATGCTCTAATCACAAAGTGTGAACTCACACTTTAACTTTTGGTATTTTTGCTAAAATATTGAACTGAATTGTTGCCCCTTTTGCACACTCGGTAAAATTTGCAAAGGGATGACAAAGCGGTATTCTTTGCATTGTTCCAAAAGTAAGTGCAATTGCTTCAAAATATCGAAAATGGAAGATGGGCAACTTAATGCCATTCGTTGACTTGACCGAGAATGGTGAGGTGAGGATGTTGCCTTGAATGGGATCAGATAGGAAATGCACTTCTACAAGAACCTCATGGCCTCGAATTCGCGGCATGAATATCTGTGGATCTGAGACAGTATTTGAATTCTTTTTATCAAGGCACTGCTTTTCATGTAAACAATGTCGAAGCAGGATTAAACTTTTAGTCACTCTAAACAGGATATCTGTATACCAAATGTCGCAAGCTGTGCAGTAATGCCACACAAGTCACTTTGTCCACCACAACTTAAACTCAAAAATGTTCTAGTTGATGCACACAGAAACAGACTGGATCTAGGTGACTTTGGCTTGGCCAAATCTTTCAGTTACCAACTTTTAACCTTAATCAACAAAGTAAATTCTCCGTTTTTCAGAACTCACTGAAAATTCATTTGACCTATAACTGTGTATCGTAAGTTGCTCTTCTGACACTCTCCAAGAAAAGCTTGAAAAGATGTTACCATTCTATGCCATGAGTCAGTTCTACGACAAACAGCGCTTTGGTTTGTTGTGGGTGAGGTACTTATGGGCTGTTCCTAGAACATCCCACATTGTGATTGTCAGCATGTATTTTCTCCTCATTCAAATATGCTGAAGCGCCAAAGCATTGCACATATCTTTTTCCTCCCATCACTAATAAATAATTGTTTGTCTTACTGTCAATAGACATTCAACGTGATGGCACCAGAAATTTCCTCCTGCTTGTAATGGTGAATGCACCGAATTCGAACGAAAGGTCAAGAACTCAAATGTTCAAGACGATTCGTTCAAAGACTAGTCTCTCTATTAGATTTCAGCTGCCGCATGAAGCAATTTAGGTGAAGCCTGTACTTAATTTTGTCTCACATCGAAGCGCTTATGGTCTCCTCGAACGTTCTTCTAAACAAAGCACAATTTCACTAGCAAACACGGCCCAAGTTGGGGTTTCATTTGTCGTTGTTGTGTAAATGCTTGGAAGACCGACAAGGAGGCGTACAATAAAGTGTGAGACCATAAAATAGTGCTGTGGACAGTGATGTGTGTCTAGCACATGTAGACCCTTTAAAGTGGAACATTAAAAGTAGAAATTAGTTGATAGAGAGATTAAAGTTGATGTCTTGTGTCTAACGCTATCGCGATTCTCATGTCTTGCCCAACATCAGCATTAGTTGTACAAAAGACATGCAATCATGTGTACTAAGTGGCATTTCTGTGACCTAATGCCTGATCTCGTATTGAGATGCGACTCCTGCGTAAATGGAAATGAGGGACTGGTAGGTAAAGAATAACGTCTTCGAAATCAATGCATTCGATTGCATTAATTGCTGTATCCAACCAAATTAAGTTCTGTAACTTAATGAGTGGATGTAAATATTCGTTAAGACGCCGTTTTAATACCTTGTTTGTTTAATTGTCGGTTTTGGCTCTAGTCGGGTGGTTTGGCCTCCAATACGTGCCAACGGTCCCTTCCCTCTGCTTGTTAAATATGCATACTCTGCTTTGGTATTAGACTTCTTTTGCGTTAAAGGAGGCTGGAAGACGCTGCAATCATAATGTTGTCTTTTGAAGCACCCGTTTTTAATTCCTACCACCATAAACTTTACTACTGAGCAAATATTCAGCATCATAATACGCGTCGGATTTTCATCATGTCGATTGTCCATATTTGTTTAAGTTTATGAACTGACTAAACGATTACATGGTAATTCAACTGCCTCTGCAAAATGATCACCAGATAAGTGTTTGAAGTAGCCAAAAATTGCAAAAGGTACAAACTGTGCCACCAGATTTTGTAGCCTTAATCGAATTCACTCATTTTCAGTTCAGTAAGATGCGTATTCATTGCAGAAAACACTCAGTAAAGGTCATTCGTGAACATCAAATCTGTACTAGGGAGATCAAGAGCAGCCTTGGTCGTATGCTGCAATGGGTATTGGCGGCCGACGAAGACTGTCGGACTACCATTGTTAATCAGTTTCAGAGGCTTAAAGAGCGGGGCGTGGATTGTGTCAATGGTTGAGCGTCTAGTGGATGCCACCATCCCTCGAGTGGAATTGCAGTGCAGACGTGGTCGTAAAGCCTCTTCAAATGTCTTGTCCCAACTGGTCATGTAGAGGTGCATCTGGCTGACTTCGGCTTAACACTTTGATTGCCATCGTCCTGTCCTTGCCGCCGTCTCTTCTCGCCTCCATTCCCGCTCTCATCTTCTCTTGCAGCACTGTACAATTTCACCTCCAAGCATGAAGGTGACACTTTTTCGCAGTCCCGTGTAGATCGAAATTACAAACACACACTAAATGAGAGCAAAATTCTCGCTCTCGTGCAGATTAGTACGTTAAATGTAAACCTGTTAGGCTTGAAATTCGCCCCCTCGAGTGGGTCATTACTACAGAATTGCATTCAGTGATGAAGGTTGATATCGGCGACCCAACATAGACGTTATTTGCCCTTGAAAGTGGGCTAAATCCATGTTGGTCCATGTATTTTCAAGGTTCAGCCTGCTCAGTAATCTCTATCGATCTAGCTCCATTTGATCTTAAAATTCGTTCTTAAAATGATTACATTTGATTTTGCTATGGTATCATTTGTTTGTATACCGACCCAGATCTATTTGTAGGTCATACAGTGACGACATTTATGCTTGAGTACGAACTAAACCAAAGTCTTGAGGCTTAAAACAAACCATGATCGGCATCACAAGTCGTATAATAACGTTATTTTACTTCGAAGGCAGTAAACGAAAACCTGAAAAGTCAGCGACACATATCTGTGACGCTCCTCTGAAACGTGTTATTTGCAGCTTAACCCAATTGTCATTTTTCTCTTCTTGGTGCATAAAAAGACTGTGCAAACCTAATCAAAATACACTTTGTCCATTTTTCCCATTTGATCCTTTTCTCTGCTTTCAGTTGTCCCTTTCGATATGCAGTCTTTGGTAGATGTCACGCCTTGCTGACCTCACTTATTAATCACATTTCCCACTTCCCACAACGCACTGATGCCAAAGTGATTTCTATGCCTCTCTGCGCTAAATAGTGGATCTTTTAGCAGTCCTTCCGCACAGCATCAGCATTGCAACAAAACAAGGCCAGCTGAGGAGGTACAGATTCCTCTCAAGCAACACCTCATTAGCGTTAGCCAGTGTGGTGATTACTGCATCTTCTCCCACTGCAAAATTGCCTTCAGACAATGCAAACTAAAGAATCTTGGGAATGGAAGGCCAAGCCTTTATTTCATTGTGGAGAGGTGTAATTAGTGGGTTCTCTTAACCCTCCTGTGCGAGTCGACTGTACTTGCTTAGGTCCTGCAGACGATGGCACTACTCTATGGCCACCCAGGCATGAGTCTTAGGGCAATGACTAATCTGCATGCCCTGTTAGGCTTTGGAGTAGAAGAGCGTGATGAGGAGGGATGTTGACGGTCACGAGTTCTGTAGTTCAACTACATTGGTACATCCTCCATTCAAATGGTCTCCTACACCTCCATTTTCAAGCGCCCAAATAGTGCCTGGAAATCGATTGTAGAGAGAAGGTCATTGTGTTAGTGCACTTTAATCTACTCAGGATAGTCCGTCACACTTTGTCATCGGTCCTAGTAGTTGGCGAATTTCAATGTGCTCTGGTTCCGCTGCCTCCATTGATGTGATGCAGAAGATTCTGACTCTCCTTGATGAATGACACATTTGGCTCAGCGCAGCAGTCAAATCTTCTGTTCTGTTCTAAGAGGAAATGCTGTTCTGCCATCTGACGTCTGCCATCCTTTTGAAGGTACAAAATTTTGTGAGCGGCTTTATTCACCGGATCTCTAAAATAGGAAGCATAGCTCCTCTAGCATTGACCACCATTTGAGATCTCCTGCTCTAGTTATCGTCGTCGTCCTTGTCACCTCACGAGCCTGAGCGCTCTTAAAACAGCATTAAAGCAGCTGTAACCGAATAAAGGCAAGATTGTGGCAAGAAAATCCAGAAGTTGGTTAATTTGATTACTTCCGGAGGTACTCACACTTATGACCATCCCGCCTAATTCACCAAACAACTTACAGCCCATCCATCAGTATGGTTCGGATTGTCCGATATTGCTAAAAATTAGCGCAGTGGCTTGACACTGAGCCCGCCCAATCCTAGCTACTGTCAGCTTTGCATTTCCAACTACCGCCTTCACTGGAGTTCAGTTTGCGGTTACGTATTTCCCTACTTTCCTCAGTCCCCTAAATTTTAACGAGTGGCAGCTTCGTTGAAATAATTGCCCGAACTGTAGTCCACCGATTACGCCTAACACCTTATCCTCATCTTCACCCTAGGCAGTATTTGCACTGGAGTGGCGCATGGATGACTGACAACGCGGTATTGTTGCCTGTTTCAATCAACCAAGGCTACCAACTAAGAGACAGCTGAAGACAGTGACAAGAGTGCTCAGCAAACGCATTGCTGATAAGTAATGCTTTTTGGTTTTGGCGTGCTCGTTTTTAAAGGCCCCCATAGAGATAGGCTTAAGCTCCCACGCGGACGACTGACTGGTTGACTTGGACACGCCTCAGCGAGCCTTGATTTATCTTTGTGTTAGCTACAAGACCATCATGTTTAACTGTGTTGCTATCATGAAATGTGGCTTTTGAAGGTGTTACTTCTTCGTGCTCCATATTACTCGTGACTTAAAGCGTGTGTTGGGCACGTTGGTATGCAGAATGCGCCGAGAGACTTTCCTGGTTAACTTTGTTCGCAACTCACCAACACCCGTTTCTTCGAGAGCTCGCATGATCAATTAAAGACTGCAAATTTCGTCAGATTTAAGTGCCACAACCCTGAGCATCTAAACAATTTGCGTAGCAGTTTATTTAAGGAGTGACCTTTGAGTGATGTCAGCAGACTTGGCATTAGCCAGGATTGCGAGCAACCCCAACACATTTACTTTCTAGGATCAATCGATTCCGTCTCCCAACTCTGTAGGCAGATGCGGGTGGCATCTGTGCTCCACCAAATGATTCGTTTCCAGTTTACACCTTGCACATCGGCATCCCTCATTGGGCTAGTGGGTTATAGTGATTCCTCGTAAGCCAGCTAGCTGACCTACATTGAGTGCATGTGAGACTTATCACCTCCATCAACTTGTCATTACTTTTCTCCATGAAGGAGCTGTCGTTCATCTAGAGTCGTCAGTCAGTGCCAATCCAAAGATATGCATTTTGGAATGCAGAAAATATTAAGAACAAATTAATAGTCCTTGATTTTAGTTGTCATCTGATAGTACACGAGGCATGGTACGTGTGTGCTTGGCTCCCAAGACGTTCTCTCTTCAGTTGTTTCTGCATGATGGGAAGTTTCGCGATTAGCTCTTCTGGTGAAGAATAGAAGATGGTCTTCAGTCTGAGGCATCCACCTTCGAATGGGTGGTGCTTTGGCCCTTCACACCCATTCCAGGCACCAGCCAACAAATTTTGCTAGATAGTGCCCTAGTTGAGCTAAAATGGTTTCAGAAGACAAGCAAGCTCGAAGCACATCCACAGGTTCAACTCTTGTGGTTTGCTCTGGAAATTCCACCGAAGGATGAAGTCAAAATCAATCGTCTGGACTGACTAACACAAGTCTCTAGTTCACAATGCATGGTTATGAAGTGCCACGTGTGATTTGACGAGTCCTCACAAATTACGTCTTGCCATCGCAGCGAAGTGCGATGGAAAATGTTATGAATTTTTTAAAATCCCGATGCTAATTGATTAAATGGAAGGCTAAACTAATTGGTTACACAGTTCTCTGCTCCTTCTTGGTCGTCAACAGTTTCAGCAAACGGTAGCTAAGGTCAATGAACTTGTTTGCACACTGGTCCACACCGATCGCGCCTAACACATTATAACTTCGTGACTCAAAGTTGATAGACAAAGTGTCAAGACAGAAGACTTTACTTGTGTAAACACACAACTTGGATAACTGGCATTTCGCCACACTAATTCTTATCGAACATAACTTGTCAACGATTATGTAATCGCCTACAATACCCGCTAGCGTTGAATGACCCGAAGTGCGGGTGACTCCAGTTAACGCATCATTGTAATCAAGCGAGTAGTCGATTTATGCGCACAGACTCATCGGCTTCTGCAGTCTCCTTCGGTTCTCTTGGCAGTAAAAAAACCATTTCCGAGAGTGGCTTGGAGCTTTGTCTGGGGGGCACTCCCACACTACACCAGTCCCCATTGCATTGAGCAGCTGCCATGGATTCCCGATTAGGCGGCGATTCGTATTTGAGGGTTTATGAAGACCACATCCAGCAGCCTGAACACGAGATTGACTGCAAATGGAAAGAATACTTTTCCTCTGTGCTGTCCACCTTATCTACCAGCGATTATTCGGGTCGTGAGCTGAGGCGGCTGGGATACAAGCATCTATTGGATTGAAAGCTACAGGTGTATTTCGTTCACTGCACTTAATACCATGTCGTGGGCTACAAATACCTGCACAGACTTTCTTTTCCACTTATTTTCTGGTGATTTCATGTCCACTGACCCAACAATTTCGTGATTACCATCAGTGGAAGGTGAGAACATGCGTCGGAACAATTTCTTGGACAGTCGCATTTAAAGCAACACCGGCAGGTCTGTCCAATTCCACCCTCTGATGCCCTACTTATGTGCAATCAGTAGTAGCCACTCATTCACCATTCTAATCATTCTAATTTATTGATTACATTTATTCCTATTAACATGAGAGAAAATGGGCGAACGCAAAACTTTGTCCTTTTCAGCAATAATGATAACTATTCTCATTTTCCATCGTGCAGATCTTACTCTTTCCCTGTACGTGCAACTCAGCGCAGTTGACTTTCGGACGGTAAAGTGATATGGACACCACCAGCCAAAACCAGCGATCGCATTACTGACTGCACCATCGAATGAAAGCCTCGAGAATAGATGGCAGAAAATTGTTCAACTCGCCTTAAGTAGTTTTCATGCCTTTACTCACCTGAGACCAAAACAGCCTGTTTACGCCTCTGTTCCTGCACACACTCAAGTAGCAGTATCGCTTTTGTTCCCATGTGTTGGTCATCGCAGTAAATATGTGACAGTCAATGCACCAGATCTGAAGCAATACAGGATGCACTACGATTCGCAAGTGATAAGCGCAAAGTAAAAATTGATGGCCTCTATAGTAATGGTTAAATATCCTCATTTATCATTCCCATACAAACCGTGAGTGTTTGTGCGTTCGTCTCCCTTGACATCGGAATCCCATAAGGAACCAGATTTTCGAATGGAGGGTCGCTTCAGTTGGAGCCACGAGTGTCCGTTTCTGTCTCCGTTTGTGCACACTATAAACCCTATGTTTCAACTGATGTTGGCAGGATCTGCACCACCTGCAAAACATGGTCTCCCAATTTTACCCGTCCTACCAAATGCGGTAGCATGATTTCCGTCTCTTTGGATTAGGTCGAAATGGTGGTTTAAAGGCTTTCCTAAGCCACTGGAATTGTTATATCCTTAATTACACGCCATTGGTTACTGACATGAAACACACTGCAGATACTTACAAAGGCACACTCATCACGGTTGTCAAATATGCCCCATAATGCATTTGTGTATGCGTTGATAAATATCCCTAGGGAGGTGCATTTTAGGTGGAAGAGGAGGGATTAGCTGCTCTCTATGGGAACGCTCCCTTGATTCCTGCAGCCGCCAACCTTGGAAGATCCGCTTCTGTACCCGCAGTGAATATGACAAAAATATCCGCTTTCCCTCTTGTAATTACCAATTTAAGGGTTCCTCTGCGATGACTAAACTCTCCACTGCTGAGGAGTCCTCCTCGGCTCCTGCAACCCAAATAACGAAGATACTTGGATTTCTGTTGTGGCCACGATGGAGAGATCTACCGTGCATCTGACAACCACAAAATCAAAGTGATATAAACCATCTCTCAAAATCACCACGATTGATGTGTCCATCTCTTCGCCTCCAACCTATACAAATAAGGAATCTTCTTCGACCTCTGCAATCACCTTACGCAACAGTGAGAACACGTCCCGATATTTTAATGCATTGATATGAATGCGACAATGGTTAGCAGTACTAATTGTCAAAACTGTTCACCAGCAATCATGTGTGCCAAATAAGAGGCGTATGACGATGAAGGAATCCAGGAAGGAGACCTTGATAATAAAACCCGTCCCATCAACACACTGCCTGGGCAGCAAAGCCAACATCTTACACAAGCAATTACGTTGCAGTATAATGAATTGTGGCCAAATCAAAGCACACCACGAATGGGATTCGGAATTGGGGTGGGTAGACGTGCAAGATGGGTGCTAGGACGGTGCTCGCAACGACGAGAGACAAGGCTGCACACGCGTGTTCGAATGCACGCTTTGGGTAACAAGTGGTCTAATGCAACAGTTTGGTAACTGGGCGGAGCTAACCAACTCTCAGCTAGGTAATGCAATTTGACCCTCATTTAGTCGCTCCATTTCGTATGCGTTTCCAATACTAGAAGATGCATCTGCTGCAACACACCATGCTGACCCTAGAGATTGTAAACGGAGGTAGAGGAGGGCACGACAGCATATATCACGTCCAAAAAGATCAAAAGGCGTTCACTTAGCATTTAGCTGTAAATTCTATGCAATCTATCTTACCGTACGCCACACAACATCTCAACACTAGCCGATAACGAAAGAGACGCACTCAAACTCTGCATTAGCGTGTGTGAGAAGGTGATAATGAAGGCGAAACAGCGAGAAATGAGGCAGGATCAGTGCTCAGAGTCACTGCACTGACAGATAAACTGTGCAGCTAGCTGCTTTCTTTTGTTTGCAATAAAGTGCGAGAACCACCGACCAACCGGAATGCACACGCACCGAACCTCGCACATTGCTGACCCTCGAGGTGATCATCATACTTCCCAACTGCAGCATATCAGACACGCGGTATCGCAGACTCTCCAACCTGGAGGGTAGAGGGACAGAGCAAAACCCGAACGAGAAAGTACCTTCCTTGGAGTCGCCGACGTGGACCTGAAACGACTCGGGTTGTTCATGTCATCCCAAAAGGACAACCGAATAGCACGCGACGAGATGAATTAAACAAAACCACTATTCGGAATATAACATAGTTTGCAAAGAAGATCATGACGTTGATTTTGAAGAAAGCCGAATCCATCGTGTATTTTCCTACATTCTACCGTATTAGTATATGCGCTTTGGCCAGCAAGCCCACATCGCATGCAGCAAAAAAGTACATTTTGGAAGGACGGCAATTTCAGGGCGTCACTTTATGTGTTTGCGCGCTCAGTTATGCCTTACCGTTTCATGGCACACTGCGTTGGCTGAATTTTACGCTCGCTACCACAAATCGTAAGCCCGCAACCAAACAGCTACTAGTAGACAGGCTTGACTGAGCTGACCAGGTGCCTCAGGACCAGTGTCCATTGGCCAGTCGCAAGGCACACGCACACAGGCACGCATGCACGCACGCAAGCACGCATACATGCATGCATGTATGCATGTATGTATGGTGTGTGAGCGCGGTGAGGCACTTGCGTCGGGCATCAGAGCCATCCGTAAGGTGACCTTTCCGCCAGCCCAAACGGTCGGGGATGGAACGGATTCGGGTCACTCGCGCCCGTAGGCTATCCAGGTTGTAACAAATGGCTACTCAAATTTAACACTTTAGTCTGCGGTTTCTACAAAGAACTCAGCTTATGTTAGAGCCGGCGTGAGTACTGCATTAAAGGTCCCCTTTATTGATGCCCAGTAAATATGAGGGTGGTGATATTTTTAGCCCACTATGAATGAGTGAATTAGTATGCGTCACTGCATGCGGCTAATCTGGAAAAGGGTGATGTGATGATGAAGTCACAATGGTATCTCTTTTTGCGGCACCTGATTGATGCATTTTGGCGGAGAGCTGCAGATGTTTGCATGACCGTATGTCCGGAAGCGTATGTGACCAGTGGTCTAGGTTTGGCCTGTTTGGCGTGTGTGTGTGTGTGTGAAATGGTTTGTGGTCGACCCAAGAGGCAGCAACCGTGGTAAGGTCCAGCTCCATGAATGAACGCCAGTGCGGATCGCATCCAAAAGCTCCATCTATCCACTCAGAATTGCAAATCACCTGCCTAAATTGGATTCGAGGTGAAGAAGTGCGTACAACGTTTAATGTTGTGCTTAAACAAAGCAGGCCATTGTTGATACCGCTGTAAATTACTCCAAATTTGTTTGACATGTCTATAAATAAGTACCAGTTAAAAATCACTGTCAAAGCAATTTCTGATTTCTCAGTGGAATCCACCTCTTGTCCTTCCATGTCGTTCTGAGCTCTACCGGCATGAAGGAAGGCTTATCATATTTGTGGCGAGATCCTCAACGTCTGTGCGCGCAGAAGTACTCGTGTGCCGTCGATGGGATAGTAAAGCCTTTCCATGCACATGTCTAATGTATTCGTTGGACGGCGTCGTCCCACTATACTGGCGTGGTCAAAACGAGTGCGTGTCACGAGAGTTGGCGAGAGGCAGACGAAGATAGTTGCTGTGATGCCTTCTAATGTTTCACTCTGCAGATTTTAAGATCTCGCAAATTATGCTAGTACTATTGCATTTTGTTGCCATTTTATGTCGGTGACTACCGCGTTGCGCATTTGATTGATTCGGAGCATCCTTTAGCTAAATCTTTCACCAAATCCCACTTTGCATTCAGCAACAGGTCTTGGAATTCTAACGCAAGAATATGTATTGCATTGTTATTCATGATACCGCCTTCGATGCCCCCACGCATACCGTTTAAAATAGATTAAGATGCACACAAAACATTCCCACCACACTTGATGAACCAATTCAAATCGCCAGACAGAGCACCGTCCTTCTCACCAACACAATGAACAGAGAAGCACACAACAAATGAGCCATTCCATCCACTACACCATCTACTGGAAACTTCCTGCCACAAAAGTAACTTCACACCTCACTCTCTAAACACCCTTCCCTTATTGTGCGCCTACACTTCTGCTCCCGTTCATAGCAGACGATACTATGGACGGGGAGCATGTCAACTACATCGATAGCGCAAGCTCAAACCATCGTGGCATGATCCTACTCTTCCCCTCCTAACTCATTACCAGATAAACATAGAAAGGAGAGGCGTAACAGTTGAGCAACCAGATCAGCTGGTCAACGGAGGCCGCCGCGACAGCGCCATTGCTGCTGCACATTAAACACTGGAAGCCCAACCATGAAGCCAAGCATAACAGCCCAAAACCACTAACATGACATTTCCTATCCACACGCAATCAAAGCTCCCTGATTTCTTACTCACGTACCGGCAAACCCATCAACCGATCTGTCCACTCCTCTCCGTAAAAAAACAGACTGTTAATGTGACAGCGAATTTTATTTGAGCAACGTGAGGTGTTCAAAACACACGGATGAGACAGCCCCAAGTACCACTTACGCAAGCTCCACCAAATCATTACAAGCATTATTTGCACAGCGAGATTAAAACATCCTGTAGACGTCCAGAGCCAAATAATATGACTTCGTGTTCTAGTGTGGCGCACAGCAATGACGAATGTCAACTATTAAAGCAAGTTCGCATTCGCTCATGCGGATCACACCAAAATAGGAACGGTGTCGATAACAACGACGAAAACACATCTATCGACACACACTTGCAGTCGATTCTACTCAGCAAAACATTCAACGGACACACTATTATGCGATTGTCACTTGTCCCCTTCGCGCACATTGCATTGATTTTGTAGCCACATCCCACAGCACTCACACCCATGCGTGTGAGAGCACATCAATCCACTTTCCTTCCACTGGCTTCCATCACTCATCGCTCCACAGGGGAACCGATGAAGAGGTAGACGTAATGAGAATGTGGCCCGCATTGCTGTTCGCGACAACACAGAGATGGCTGCATTCCAACTCCGAGTTGGTGGGTGGAGGTGTTGGGTGCTACCTGTAGTTCTGTTCGTCCACGGACCAGCGTCGCATCGCACCTTGATTGCACACGCACAAATGGACCAACGGCACGACCACGGCACAGATCACACCCACTGCACTGGCATCACCTCAGTCGTTGCGACCATATGCAACTGCATATATAGACGTGAGGACCTACGGGACACCCCTATTTTGTCAGTGTCGACCAATCCGATGGCGCCAATCGGCATAGCGATATGACGCGTCAAACACGACGCGTTGTGACCTCGAACCCTCACACCGCGTGGTATGAATTACGACATTTTTCTCCAAATTATATCCTTTACGGCTACGCAGACTGCACGATCCACCACATGCAGATCGAAGTCGCGCACTCATTTTGATGTTGTTACTGCTACTGATTGTTTGCTTTTATATTTGTCCCAAGTGTCTAGCGTGGATCATTCAATCTCACCGGTTGGTAAGTAGTTGGTGGCTTGTAGCGAGTTGTGCGTTTTCTACCTCGAATCCAGTTTAGACAGAGACCTTGAATTTCAGAATTGAAGGATGGAGCTGTTGGGTGCGATCTGTGCTGGTGTCCATTCATGGAGCTGAGCCTTACCACAGTTTTTTACTCTCAGGTCGACCTAAACGCATTTCACACACTGAACAGACCATGCGCAGACCACTGACTACATGCGCACCCGAACATACGGGCATGCAAGCATCTGCAGCTAATTGTGTCGTCAACCCATGGGCCGGTTGAGCCAGTCTGAAAAGGCGAGTCAGCATGATGTTCTGATAGGAAGAGATGGGGAGTCCTGTGCCCAGGTCACGAGTGGTGGCCTCACGCCATGTGATGCGTCATCACGACTTTCCTACCATTTCTGAGTTTTGGCTTTCCTCCGCTCTACGCCTTCAATTCACCTCATAGAGGTTACGAATCCGACTGTCCTCTGCCAGTCGACATTAAGCTTTGTATTGCGGTGGAGAGGAGGTGAGGTGGAGACAATTGTGGCGCTTCGTGGCAGTAACTGGAGCTCTGCCGTCTGGTATATCATCAGTGACTTGTGAAACCCAATCTCAAGTGTTATGGTGGCCTTTTAGGGTGTGAGAGTAAAATAAGTGGGATCGTTTAATACTCGGTTATCTCACGGAAGCATTCCACTTGGACCGATTGGGTATACACTCGTTAGTCCACGCGACTTGATGATTCTCAAGCGACTTGGTCTCAATTAGCTGCCTTTCTGTAGAAAATACCTCTGACAGTAGCCAAGTCGCGGTCAGGACTGCGTGGGTTTCTAGTCCCATTCGCCTAATCCATTGATGGTAGGCTCGTGTCGTATCTATTTGGTTTGCCTTCGATGGACAGATCTTTAGCTAGATTCACAGCCACATCTTCCTATCTATTCCTCTCTGAGTATGAGTAAAGAGGTGATATTTAATTTATGCCAGAATGCTCTGAGCTTTCTGTCTACAATCTTTATGCCTCCAGCTAATGTATTTACGTGACACTTGCAAGTGGACATCAGTAGACACAGAAGAAGACGAAAATTAGGGCAGAGGAATCATCAATTTATGGGAGAGGAAGCATCTTCTAAACATCAGTCCACTATGAGGGATGAGAAGGGCAATGCGTTTCATCAACGATATTTTAAGCTGGATTCACACCGACACAAAGGCTACTAACAGCCTGGCTAATTAGGCACAAATAAAGCTTATGACATTCACGAACGCTTTAGGATGAATGAGATAGACAACGGCAACAGCGACAGCACGAAGAAGTAGACTTAGGCATGAATTCATTCCGTAATATCATGGTGGCACGATAAAGCGTCCGCGCTGCGCGAAGATTTCCTTCAATTTCTCCTCTTCCACATCTCGTCTTTTAAGTTAATGAGTACAATGCTTCTATGCCTTCGGCGTCGTGCGGTCACTCAGTCAGTTTTGACTGACTACAGCATAAGTGATGTCGAACCTGGAACAAAGAGCCATCTAAAGGTGAGATCAAATGTAATCATCGAATAGTCCACCGAATGGACCTTTTGTGCTAGCATGGTAAGAGAGGCCAACTGATGATTCCATCACCATCACAGTCGTGTATCTGCCCAATGCGCGCAGAAGGTTCTGCGAGAATAAAGTAGCTTGATTTAGCTACAGTGAAGTGAGCTCTTCTAATCCCACAGTTTTGACTAAGAAATCGCTTGCAGCCAGGACACCCGAATTCGACCGGCAACTAGTACCAAGATGTTCTGCGCCTTCCTTTTCCTTACTTGACACACGTGCCTTGATGGATTCTTGTAAAGTCTTTGCATTACAAAAAAACAGGCACGGTGAAAATTTTACTTGTTTCTTCAGCACCTTCTGCAATGCAAGATTATCAGCCTTAGTTTATACCGGGTGAGGCGAAAGGGACCCATAAATATGCCCGCAACTCAGGCTGCTTTCTAGCTGGTGCCAAAACACTATTCATCACAAAAAGCCAGCTATTTGACTGGAACAAGGATACTTGCTGTCAACTTATTAATCATTACGAATGCAAACTTCTAATGAGCCTCTTGAAGTAGTAATGTAGAGATCATTTTCGTATAAGGATGAAATTGTGTGGCAGCAGGTTTATGTCAGAGGATAGTCAATTTCATTTAAGGCGTAGACAGTTGTATTAAGTATACTTACGTAAATAAAAGAGTTGTGCGCTTACACGTACTATCGAGAACGTCAAATTTTCATAAAGTTTAATCGCAGATGCGCAATAATGAATGCGATCTGACTAAAAATCCATCAAGCGAAGTGAGTTTAGACCATTCAGTAATTAGACACTGATGGAGGAGGAGATGAAGCCACCAACACTGTAGTCATGATGCCCTGCCAAGTTGGATGCTTTAATGACCTGCTCATCGGCAAAGTAGGGAGTAGATCTGTAACTTTATTCATGAGCCTGCAAATACTAAAATCGGATGGATGCGGTGAGGATAAAAGAATTCGATGCTGTAATCTCTAAGGTTTACGCATGCTGTTTGTAAAAGATATTATTTACCGAGTGGCTGTAGAACTACAGGTGTCGTGGGCTCCAGCATCTCTAACAAAACCACATCCATCCACTCCTACCGCATGCCCAGACAAGGAGGGCAAAGAAGAATATGACAGCCAACAATGTTGCTGCTGCATATGAGCTTTTAACACATTATCGTGTGGATAAATGTTCAGACAAACCATTACCAGTCGTGAGAGCATTAAAATGAGTGCGCGACTTCGATCTGCATGTGGTGGATCGTGCAGTCTGCGTAGCCGTAAAGGATATAATTTGGAGAAAAATGTCGTAATTCATACCACGCGGTGTGAGGGTTCGAGGTCACAACGCGTCGTGTTTGACGCGTCATATCGCTATGCCGATTGGCGCCATCGGATTGGTCGACACTGACAAAATAGGGGTGTCCCGTAGGTCCTCACGTCTATATATGCAGTTGCATATGGTCGCAACGACTGAGGTGATGCCAGTGCAGTGGGTGTGATCTGTGCCGTGGTCGTGCCGTTGGTCCATTTGTGCGTGTGCAATCAAGGTGCGATGCGACGCTGGTCCGTGGACGAACAGAACTACAGGTAGCACCCAACACCTCCACCCACCAACTCGGAGTTGGAATGCACCCATCTCTGTGTTGTCGCGAACAGCAATGCGGGCCACATTCTCATTACGTCTACCTCTTCATCGGTTCCCCTGTGGAGCGATGAGTGATGGAAGCCAGTGGAAGGAAAGTGGATTGATGTGCTCTCATACGCATGGGTGTGAGTGCTGTGGGATGTGGCTACAAAATCAATGCAATGTGCGCGAAGGGGACAAGTGACAATCGCATAATAGTGTGTCCGTTGAATGTTTTGCTGAGTAGAATCGACTGCAAGTGTGTGTCGATAGATGTGTTTTCGTCGTTGTTATCGACACCGTTCCTATTTTGGTGTGATCCGCATGAACAAATGCGAACTTGCTTTAATAGTTGACATTCGTCATTGCTGTGCGCCACACTAGAACACGAAGTCATATTATTTGGCTCTGGACGTCTACAGGATGTTTCAATCTCGCTGTGCAAATAATGCTTGCAATAATTTGGTGGAGCTTGCGTAAGTGGTACTTGGGGCTGTCCCATCCGTGTGTTTTGAACACCTCACTTTGCTCAAATAAAATTCGCTGTCACATTAACAGTCTGTTTTTTTACGGAGAGGAGTGGACAGATCGGTTGATGGGTTTGCCGGTACGTGAGTAAGAAATCAGGGAGCTTTGATTGCGTGTGGATAGGAAATGTCATGTTAGTGGTTTTGGGCTGTTATGCTTGGCTTCATGGTTGGGCTTCCAGTGTTTAATGTGCAGCAGCAATGGCGCTGTCGCGGCGGCTTCCGTTGACCAGCTGATCTGGTTGCTCAACTGTTACGCCTCTCCTTTCTATGTTTATCTGGTAATGAGTTAGGAGGGGAAGAGTAGGATCATGCCACGATGGTTTGAGCTTGCGCCATCGATGTAGTTGACATGCGCCCCGTCCATAGTATCGTCTGCTATGAACGGGAGCAGAAGTGTAGGCGCACAATAAGGGAAGGGTGTTTAGAGAGTGAGGTGTGAAGTTACTTTTGTGGCAGGAAGTTTCCAGTAGATGGTGTAGTGGATGGAATGGCTCATTTGTTGTGTGCTTCTCTGTTCATTGTGTTGGTGAGAAGGAC
This sequence comes from Taenia hydatigena, assembly GCA_036345935.2. NCBI lineage: Eukaryota > Metazoa > Platyhelminthes > Cestoda > Cyclophyllidea > Taeniidae > Taenia > Taenia hydatigena. The sequence continues at coordinate 18,471,895 of JADWOT020000002.1, read as the reverse complement.
GGTGCTCTGTCTGGCGATTTGAATTGGTTCATCAAGTGTGGTGGGAATGTTTTGTGTGCATCTTAATCTATTTTAAACGGTATGCGTGGGGGCATCGAAGGCGGTATCATGAATAACAATGCAATACATATTCTTGCGTTAGAATTCCAAGACCTGTTGCTGAATGCAAAGTGGGATTTGGTGAAAGATTTAGCTTAGGGATGCTCCGAATCAATCAAATGCGCAACGCGGTAGTCACCGAAATAAAATGGCAACAAAATGCAATAGTACTAGCATAATTTGCGAGATCTTAAAATCTGCAGAGTGAAACATTAGAAGGCATCACAGCAACTATCTTCGTCTGCCTCTCGCCAACTCTCGTGACACGCACTCGTTTTGACCACGCCAGTATAGTGGGACGACGCCGTTTAACGAACACATTTGACATGTGCATGGAAAGGCTTTACTATCCCATCGACGGCACACGAGTACTTCTGCGTGCACAGACGTTGAGGATCTCGCCACAAATATGATAAGCCTTCCTTCATGCCGGTAGAGCTCAGAACGACATGGAAGGACATGAGGTGGATTCCACTGAGAAATCAGAAATTGCTTTGACAGTGATTTTTAACTGGTACTTATTTATAGACATGTCAAACAAATTTGGAGTAATTTACAGCGGTATCAACAATGGCCTGCTTTGTTTAAACACAACATTAAACGTTGTACGCACTTCTTCACCTCGAATCCAATTTAGGCAGGTGATTTGCAATTCTGAGTGGATAGATGGAGCTTTTGGATGCGATCCGCACTGGCGTTCATTCATGGAGCTGGACCTTACCACGGTTGCTGCCTCTTGGGTCGACCACAAACCATTTCACACACACACACACACATGCCAAATAGGCCAAACCTAGACCACTGGTCACATACGCTTCCGGACATACGGTCATGCAAACATCTGCAGCTCTCCGCCAAAATGCATCAATCAGGTGCCGCAAAAGGAGATACCATTGTGACTTCATCATCACATCACCCTTTTCCAGATTAGCCGCATGCAGTGACGCATACTAATTCACTCATTCATAGTGGGCTAAAAATATCACCGCTCTCATATTTACTGGGCATCAATAAAGGGGACCTTTAATGCAGTACTCACGCCGGCTCTAATATAAGCTGAGTTCTTTGTAGAAACCGCAGACTAAAGTGTTAAATTTGAGTAGCCATTTGTTACAACCTGGATAGCCTACGGGCGCGAGTGACCCGAATCCGTTCCATCCCCGACCGTTTGGGCTGGCGGAAAGGTCACCTTACGGATGGCTCTGATGCCCGACGCAAGTGCATCACCGCGCTCACACACCATACATACATGCATACATGCATGCATGTATGCGTGCTTGCGTGCGTGCATGCGTGCCTGTGTGCGTGTGCCTTGCGACTGGCCAATGGACACTGGTCCTGAGGCACCTGGTCAGCTCAGGCAAGCCTGTCTACTAGTAGCTGTTTGTTTGCGGGCTTACGATTTGTGGTAGCGAGCGTAAAATTCAGCCAACGCAGTGTGCCATGAAACGGTAAGGCATAACTGAGCGCGCAAACACATAAAGTGACGCCCTGAAATTGCCGTCCTTCCAAAATGTACTTTTTTGCTGCATGCGATGTGGGCTTGCTGGCCAAAGCGCATATACTAATACGGTAGAATGTAGGAAAATACACGATGGATTCGGCTTTCTTCAAAATCAACGTCATGATCTTCTTTGCAAACTATGTTATATTCCGAATAGTGGTTTTGTTTAATTCATCTCGTCGCGTGCTATTCGGTTGTCCTTTTGGGATGACATGAACAACCCGAGTCGTTTCAGGTCCACGTCGGCGACTCCAAGGAAGGTACTTTCTCGTTCGGGTTTTGCTCTGTCCCTCTACCCTCCAGGTTGGAGAGTCTGCGATACCGCGTGTCTGATATGCTGCAGTTGGGAAGTATGATGATCACCTCGAGGGTCAGCAATGTGCGAGGTTCGGTGCGTGTGCATTCCGGTTGGTCGGTGGTTCTCGCACTTTATTGCAAACAAAAGAAAGCAGCTAGCTGCACAGTTTATCTGTCAGTGCAGTGACTCTGAGCACTGATCCTGCCTCATTTCTCGCTGTTTCGCCTTCATTATCACCTTCTCACACACGCTAATGCAGAGTTTGAGTGCGTCTCTTTCGTTATCGGCTAGTGTTGAGATGTTGTGTGGCGTACGGTAAGATAGATTGCATAGAATTTACAGCTAAATGCTAAGTGAACGCCTTTTGATCTTTTTGGACGTGATATATGCTGTCGTGCCCTCCTCTACCTCCGTTTACAATCTCTAGGGTCAGCATGGTGTGTTGCAGCAGATGCATCTTCTAGTATTGGAAACGCATACGAAATGGAGCGACTAAATGAGGGTCAAATTGCATTACCTAGCTGAGAGTTGGTTAGCTCCGCCCAGTTACCAAACTGTTGCATTAGACCACTTGTTACCCAAAGCGTGCATTCGAACACGCGTGTGCAGCCTTGTCTCTCGTCGTTGCGAGCACCGTCCTAGCACCCATCTTGCACGTCTACCCACCCCAATTCCGAATCCCATTCGTGGTGTGCTTTGATTTGGCCACAATTCATTATACTGCAACGTAATTGCTTGTGTAAGATGTTGGCTTTGCTGCCCAGGCAGTGTGTTGATGGGACGGGTTTTATTATCAAGGTCTCCTTCCTGGATTCCTTCATCGTCATACGCCTCTTATTTGGCACACATGATTGCTGGTGAACAGTTTTGACAATTAGTACTGCTAAGCATTGTCGCATTCATATCAATGCATTAAAATATCGGGACGTGTTCTCACTGTTGCGTAAGGTGATTGCAGAGGTCGAAGAAGATTCCTTATTTGTATAGGTTGGAGGCGAAGAGATGGACACATCAATCGTGGTGATTTTGAGAGACGGTTTATATCACTTTGATTTTGTGGTTGTCAGATGCACGGTAGATCTCTCCATCGTGGCCACAACAGAAATCCAAGTATCTTCGTTATTTGGGTTGCAGGAGCCGAGGAGGACTCCTCAGCAGTGGAGAGTTTAGTCATCGCAGAGGAACCCTTAAATTGGTAATTACAAGAGGGAAAGCGGATATTTTTGTCATATTCACTGCGGGTACAGAAGCGGATCTTCCAAGGTTGGCGGCTGCAGGAATCAAGGGAGCGTTCCCATAGAGAGCAGCTAATCCCTCCTCTTCCACCTAAAATGCACCTCCCTAGGGATATTTATCAACGCATACACAAATGCATTATGGGGCATATTTGACAACCGTGATGAGTGTGCCTTTGTAAGTATCTGCAGTGTGTTTCATGTCAGTAACCAATGGCGTGTAATTAAGGATATAACAATTCCAGTGGCTTAGGAAAGCCTTTAAACCACCATTTCGACCTAATCCAAAGAGACGGAAATCATGCTACCGCATTTGGTAGGACGGGTAAAATTGGGAGACCATGTTTTGCAGGTGGTGCAGATCCTGCCAACATCAGTTGAAACATAGGGTTTATAGTGTGCACAAACGGAGACAGAAACGGACACTCGTGGCTCCAACTGAAGCGACCCTCCATTCGAAAATCTGGTTCCTTATGGGATTCCGATGTCAAGGGAGACGAACGCACAAACACTCACGGTTTGTATGGGAATGATAAATGAGGATATTTAACCATTACTATAGAGGCCATCAATTTTTACTTTGCGCTTATCACTTGCGAATCGTAGTGCATCCTGTATTGCTTCAGATCTGGTGCATTGACTGTCACATATTTACTGCGATGACCAACACATGGGAACAAAAGCGATACTGCTACTTGAGTGTGTGCAGGAACAGAGGCGTAAACAGGCTGTTTTGGTCTCAGGTGAGTAAAGGCATGAAAACTACTTAAGGCGAGTTGAACAATTTTCTGCCATCTATTCTCGAGGCTTTCATTCGATGGTGCAGTCAGTAATGCGATCGCTGGTTTTGGCTGGTGGTGTCCATATCACTTTACCGTCCGAAAGTCAACTGCGCTGAGTTGCACGTACAGGGAAAGAGTAAGATCTGCACGATGGAAAATGAGAATAGTTATCATTATTGCTGAAAAGGACAAAGTTTTGCGTTCGCCCATTTTCTCTCATGTTAATAGGAATAAATGTAATCAATAAATTAGAATGATTAGAATGGTGAATGAGTGGCTACTACTGATTGCACATAAGTAGGGCATCAGAGGGTGGAATTGGACAGACCTGCCGGTGTTGCTTTAAATGCGACTGTCCAAGAAATTGTTCCGACGCATGTTCTCACCTTCCACTGATGGTAATCACGAAATTGTTGGGTCAGTGGACATGAAATCACCAGAAAATAAGTGGAAAAGAAAGTCTGTGCAGGTATTTGTAGCCCACGACATGGTATTAAGTGCAGTGAACGAAATACACCTGTAGCTTTCAATCCAATAGATGCTTGTATCCCAGCCGCCTCAGCTCACGACCCGAATAATCGCTGGTAGATAAGGTGGACAGCACAGAGGAAAAGTATTCTTTCCATTTGCAGTCAATCTCGTGTTCAGGCTGCTGGATGTGGTCTTCATAAACCCTCAAATACGAATCGCCGCCTAATCGGGAATCCATGGCAGCTGCTCAATGCAATGGGGACTGGTGTAGTGTGGGAGTGCCCCCCAGACAAAGCTCCAAGCCACTCTCGGAAATGGTTTTTTTACTGCCAAGAGAACCGAAGGAGACTGCAGAAGCCGATGAGTCTGTGCGCATAAATCGACTACTCGCTTGATTACAATGATGCGTTAACTGGAGTCACCCGCACTTCGGGTCATTCAACGCTAGCGGGTATTGTAGGCGATTACATAATCGTTGACAAGTTATGTTCGATAAGAATTAGTGTGGCGAAATGCCAGTTATCCAAGTTGTGTGTTTACACAAGTAAAGTCTTCTGTCTTGACACTTTTTGTCTATCAACTTTGAGTCACGAAGTTATAATGTGTTAGGCGCGATCGGTGTGGACCAGTGTGCAAACAAGTTCATTGACCTTAGCTACCGTTTGCTGAAACTGTTGACGACCAAGAAGGAGCAGAGAACTGTGTAACCAATTAGTTTAGCCTTCCATTTAATCAATTAGCATCGGGATTTTAAAAAATTCATAACATTTTCCATCGCACTTCGCTGCGATGGCAAGACGTAATTTGTGAGGACTCGTCAAATCACACGTGGCACTTCATAACCATGCATTGTGAACTAGAGACTTGTGTTAGTCAGTCCAGACGATTGATTTTGACTTCATCCTTCGGTGGAATTTCCAGAGCAAACCACAAGAGTTGAACCTGTGGATGTGCTTCGAGCTTGCTTGTCTTCTGAAACCATTTTAGCTCAACTAGGGCACTATCTAGCAAAATTTGTTGGCTGGTGCCTGGAATGGGTGTGAAGGGCCAAAGCACCACCCATTCGAAGGTGGATGCCTCAGACTGAAGACCATCTTCTATTCTTCACCAGAAGAGCTAATCGCGAAACTTCCCATCATGCAGAAACAACTGAAGAGAGAACGTCTTGGGAGCCAAGCACACACGTACCATGCCTCGTGTACTATCAGATGACAACTAAAATCAAGGACTATTAATTTGTTCTTAATATTTTCTGCATTCCAAAATGCATATCTTTGGATTGGCACTGACTGACGACTCTAGATGAACGACAACCTCTTCATGGAGAAAAGTAATGACAAGTTGATGGAGGTGATAAGTCTCACATGCACTCAATGTAGGTCAGCTAGCTGGCTTACGAGGAATCACTATAACCCACTAGCCCAATGAGGGATGCCGATGTGCAAGGTGTAAACTGGAAACAAATCATTTGGTGGAGCACAGATGCCACCCGCATCTGCCTACAGAGTTGGGAGACGGAATCGATTGATCCTAGAAAGTAAATGTGTTGGGGTTGCTCGCAATCCTGGCTAATGCCAAGTCTGCTGACATCACTCAAAGGTCACTCCTTAAATAAACTGCTACGCAAATTGTTTAGATGCTCAGGGTTGTGGCACTTAAATCTGACGAAATTTGCAGTCTTTAATTGATCATGCGAGCTCTCGAAGAAACGGGTGTTGGTGAGTTGCGAACAAAGTTAACCAGGAAAGTCTCTCGGCGCATTCTGCATACCAACGTGCCCAACACACGCTTTAAGTCACGAGTAATATGGAGCACGAAGAAGTAACACCTTCAAAAGCCACATTTCATGATAGCAACACAGTTAAACATGATGGTCTTGTAGCTAACACAAAGATAAATCAAGGCTCGCTGAGGCGTGTCCAAGTCAACCAGTCAGTCGTCCGCGTGGGAGCTTAAGCCTATCTCTATGGGGGCCTTTAAAAACGAGCACGCCAAAACCAAAAAGCATTACTTATCAGCAATGCGTTTGCTGAGCACTCTTGTCACTGTCTTCAGCTGTCTCTTAGTTGGTAGCCTTGGTTGATTGAAACAGGCAACAATACCGCGTTGTCAGTCATCCATGCGCCACTCCAGTGCAAATACTGCCTAGGGTGAAGATGAGGATAAGGTGTTAGGCGTAATCGGTGGACTACAGTTCGGGCAATTATTTCAACGAAGCTGCCACTCGTTAAAATTTAGGGGACTGAGGAAAGTAGGGAAATACGTAACCGCAAACTGAACTCCAGTGAAGGCGGTAGTTGGAAATGCAAAGCTGACAGTAGCTAGGATTGGGCGGGCTCAGTGTCAAGCCACTGCGCTAATTTTTAGCAATATCGGACAATCCGAACCATACTGATGGATGGGCTGTAAGTTGTTTGGTGAATTAGGCGGGATGGTCATAAGTGTGAGTACCTCCGGAAGTAATCAAATTAACCAACTTCTGGATTTTCTTGCCACAATCTTGCCTTTATTCGGTTACAGCTGCTTTAATGCTGTTTTAAGAGCGCTCAGGCTCGTGAGGTGACAAGGACGACGACGATAACTAGAGCAGGAGATCTCAAATGGTGGTCAATGCTAGAGGAGCTATGCTTCCTATTTTAGAGATCCGGTGAATAAAGCCGCTCACAAAATTTTGTACCTTCAAAAGGATGGCAGACGTCAGATGGCAGAACAGCATTTCCTCTTAGAACAGAACAGAAGATTTGACTGCTGCGCTGAGCCAAATGTGTCATTCATCAAGGAGAGTCAGAATCTTCTGCATCACATCAATGGAGGCAGCGGAACCAGAGCACATTGAAATTCGCCAACTACTAGGACCGATGACAAAGTGTGACGGACTATCCTGAGTAGATTAAAGTGCACTAACACAATGACCTTCTCTCTACAATCGATTTCCAGGCACTATTTGGGCGCTTGAAAATGGAGGTGTAGGAGACCATTTGAATGGAGGATGTACCAATGTAGTTGAACTACAGAACTCGTGACCGTCAACATCCCTCCTCATCACGCTCTTCTACTCCAAAGCCTAACAGGGCATGCAGATTAGTCATTGCCCTAAGACTCATGCCTGGGTGGCCATAGAGTAGTGCCATCGTCTGCAGGACCTAAGCAAGTACAGTCGACTCGCACAGGAGGGTTAAGAGAACCCACTAATTACACCTCTCCACAATGAAATAAAGGCTTGGCCTTCCATTCCCAAGATTCTTTAGTTTGCATTGTCTGAAGGCAATTTTGCAGTGGGAGAAGATGCAGTAATCACCACACTGGCTAACGCTAATGAGGTGTTGCTTGAGAGGAATCTGTACCTCCTCAGCTGGCCTTGTTTTGTTGCAATGCTGATGCTGTGCGGAAGGACTGCTAAAAGATCCACTATTTATGGTGCCTGGAATGGGTGTGAAGGGCCAAAGCACCACCCATTCGAAGGTGGATGCCTCAGACTGAAGACCATCTTATATTCTTCACCAGAATAGCTAGTCGCGAAACTTCCCATCATGCAGAAACAACTGAAGAGAGAACGTCTTGGAAGCCAAGCACACACGTACAACGACTCGTGTATTATCAGATGCCAACTAAAATCATGGACTATTAATTTGTTCTTCATCTTCTCTACATTCCAAAACGTGTCCCTTTGTGTTGGCACTGACTGACGACTCTAGGTGAACGGCAACCTCTTCATGGAGAAAAGTAATGACAAGTTGATGGAGGTGATAAGTCTCACACGCACTCAATGTAGGTCAGCTAGCTGGCTTTCGAGGAGATACTATAACCCACTTGCCCAATGAGAGACGCCGAAGTACAAGGCGTAAACTGGAAACAAATTATTTGGTGGAGCACAGATACCACCCGCATCTGCCCACAGAGATGGGAGACGGAATCGATTGATAATAGAAAGTAAATGTGTTGGGGTTGCTTGTAACCCTGGCTAATGCCAAGTCTGTTGATGGTCACTCAAAGGTGAAGGGGAATCAGTTATCATCATCGCTACCCAGGCGCCTTCACCGCTGGCTCGTTACTCTACTCACCCTTGCCATCCACTCATTAGATGGCCAATGGAGAAGTCTGTCCTCAAGACTTTGTCTGTGAATAATGCATAATGGATAGGATCTGGATCACATGCGCGCACAAGTGACATTATGCCAAAGTAACTGGCGAACCCAGCCCACAAGTATCGGGGGGAAATTTGACAACATGGGCATTTGGTGAAGTGGTCCTGTGTGTGATGTCTGAGGTGAGATAACGCCAACACTAATTACTGAGCCGCCTTTGGTGGCACAGAGTGAAGCACAAGTGTGGAAGAGTTGATGGGAGTCATCAGTGATTGAAAAATGAATCACTCGATATGCAGTGCTTACGTTGTCTGCACCATTGCCTTGTGTTTTAAAGATTTGTTTTGGTTCTCTCAAGTTTCTGCTCAGCCAATTGCAGCGTTATTTCCGCAATAGTGAAAATTATTGCTGAGAGGCTAAATGTGGGTGAGGTAGATACTGGCAAATCATGTTGATTTAAGGGATAAACACTCGTTTCTTGCGTTTATGCCCCCTTGTGTGAATTTTCCCTATATTCTATGGAATTGCCAGTGTTCTAAATAGAGTTCGACAGACAAGATGAAAGTGAGTAACAGCTCTCCTCGAGACGACAATATCCTCTGACAAATCCAATGAAAGCTATTACCCTAATTTCAAGGGCGAGTAGTTAGCCATTTAAGCGGTTCGTCCTTAACCTGCCAATATGGCACTTAGGATGTTGATAGGAGTGCATTGACTCATGATTTTCGCTACAATAACTTATGTTTTATCCTTATTCTGTAGAAAAGTGGGGCTAAGCTGGGCTGTGTCCAATGCTATCCCTTGTAGGGGTCCAAGGGTTTAACCGTGACATTGCCATCTGATGAAGAGAACAGTTATCCATTAATCACGAACCACGATTTCATGAGACAGCGTAAAAGCAGCAGAAGGAGAGAGGAAGGAATAAGTTGATGCGTCTTTTCCACAAAAGACTCTAGTGTCTACGCAATAAATGTCATGTAAACGAATTGCTTATGAGGATACTCGCAAATAAGTCACTTGTATGCTTCAAGACAGCGTTAGCATCTTACAATGCCAAGGAATAATGCTCGATTATACCTGTTGATTAGTCGATGGACCAGTCAGTCATCGACCCACAGCTCGGGTGATAGCTTAAAAATTCCAATCCGTCTGACTGAGTTGTAGATTGGTTAGAATCGAAGGTACTCACTAGACACCCAACAAAGATAGATGATCAGATCTCCGTGAACCATTGTGCTAAGTCGTCGACTAACCAGGAGCCACAGTTGCGTCAAACAGTCACTCCGTAATAGACATGACTAACTGTTGAGACTGATGGTCCGCTCACCCACTTCAGAGATCGTGGACATCGTAGCGTAGTTGCTTACACATTATTGGGCCGAGTGATTAGCCCCATTACGATGGGTCGAGGTCTGCTGGCCAGTCATGCGGCAACATTACACTTGGTTGACTGCTGCTAATTACTGGAGCAAAAGGCTGCGGGTGGTCAGGAGGCGTGAGACTATGTGGACAGTGTGGACAAAGCTGGCCTTCATTACACATGGCTGCAGTTGATTATACAAACTACTGCAAGAACTTTGAAAGTTAAGTGACATTCAAGTTGTGTGACTGATTCGCCAGTCAGAGATTACTTATGGTGTTGGCAACAGCGCCACGCCATCGATATTTGGAGACTGTAGCTACAGCTCGCACCCTACTAGCCAATCAGATGTTCAAGAGCAGTCTGTTTAAGTGTGAATCTCTGCTGTGGGTGGATCACTTAGGCTTTGTTCTTTCACTTTTCCACACGAGCCCTTTAGATGTCAAAAAAGGAGTGTGTGCAACAGCTTTCATCCACGCTAGATTGTGGAACACTAGTCACTCTGGTGCAGCCCTATCACAAGTTGCAAAACAGTGTTTGGTGTCAGATGCGTTGCATTATAGACATTCCTGGCGTAAACCAGAAACGCTCGAGGCTGTAGTGAAAAATTAAATTTAGATTGCGCGTGTCGCGTTGATTTCTTTTACGGCTACACACCACTCACGACAACTAAGAGATCCGGAAATGCAGATGTAGTCGATGCCAAAAAGTGTCGATGTAGATTACTGCAAGTGAAGTAAAATGGTTAAAGTGCAAGTGATTCAATTTTCGCTCGCAAAATGCTCTTCAGACATCGCAGATGCCAGACTTTTCGAATATAGAATAGTGAAAACATACTGCATTGTGGTGAGGTGTGGTTAGCTGGTCCTCTTCGCTCCCCAATTCGAGTCAACCGTTCAGGCTTTGGACGAGCTGATTGGAAAATCCATTGAGCCATGAGATGGCAGGGCAAAATCGCCAGTCCGAGACGATTTTAACTAATAGTGGAATGCATGCTAATTGATCAGAGTGCTAACCTGTCTGCTAACCGCCTAGTCAGCCATTTGAGTGGATGATTACGAATACACCAATGCCAATTGACACGTAGAACGGGCAGCACCCCCTGCCAGGAGTGAGGCATAAACTACGTCGCTGGTGGTATGTTGATCCATTCCGTGGGATGAGTAATGACAAGTGAATAACAAGCTCTCGGAATGGATACGATTTGAGTCACTTGCTCACGTAATTACAAAGTGGTAAGAATTAGCAACCCATTCACGCGAATTTCAGGCATCGTGAATACCGACTTAACTACTTTCCTTCGTCAAACTGAGAGATACTGGTAAAAACGCATGTTGACAGTACCTAGTTAAGCTGTAGCCACAGTCATACCTACTAGCCAGCAAGTCAAGATTAAATTTTCTATCACCCAAATTTGTTGAATGACTGACCGGCCGAACCATCCACCTGAGCAATCAACCATCCAACTGACCAGCAGCTCTAATGGTTCTTATCCCTTGCCACGGTAAGGTGCCGCCAACTGTGCTGCCAATTCTACGTCCTCTGGACCACCACCGAGAATCGAGAACTCGAGAAGCAGTTGCAAGTGACCTCCCTACATTTCAAATTGGCTCACTGTCTTCCTCTTACTAAGATGTTCAATAGCAATGTGGGCAAGCTGATCGTCCATTAAGGTGGTCGTCAAATGTTCAAGGCAAACTAGAGAAGACTTTCACTCACCGTCGTAATGCTTGCTGGTTTTGACTTTTCTTTGCTTTTAAACGATTTCCGCGCTATTCTCTTGAGGCATCTACAGGAGGCGTCGTTGTAGCTGCGCGTGTTGTGTCGACTGCAACATCATAGACCAGATATTTTGCAGCTCAGCTAATAGCATCAACAATGGTGCTACCTACCGAGCCAACCGGTTTGATCGCTCTTTAAAAGCTAGAACAAAGCAAAAAAGCAAAAGGATAAAAAGGCACTTAAGCAAACATTAAAGCCAGCATTTGGGGAGCAATAAAAGCCGTTCGAAAACTATTGTGGCATTCATAAGTGATTTGATAAGGATCAAAAAGCATTTGCAGGTTCACCTCCACATCCATCATGGCTACAGGACGAGGCTGAAACTAAAACGCGGCTGACCTCTGCAGATTTAAAATACTGCTCAATAACTGCTTTGCCACAGACCACAACAATAACACCATCGCCTTTACAAATGGTTTCAAATTGGCTCGTTTAATTTTAGTTCTTGGAAGGGTAGGACATTAGTAAAAGAGGGCGTACTTAAAGTAGGCTTTCGCCGCATTCCTCATCTAATACAGGAGTACGGTTGACAATGTACAGAACAATGGCTTGAGAGGTTCTGCAACCAGAAAGCTTTGCGAAGTGCCTGAATTGATAAGGAATCTAGATCACATCACCAGATACAAAAACGTCCTTCAGCTCACTCTCCGTTTCCCCACTTCTTGCTGGATGGATGTTGCTTTCAAGGGAGCCCTCCATTGCAAAAATAAACATCAGTGCGCAGAGCAAATGTGGTCGTTGGAGAGATTGAAGAATACCTTATTCACAAAAGTAACGACCGAGCACGTGACTTGAGGTTGGATGCAAAACTGTTGCCTCTACTTGTGAGGAGGCTCCGCAGGTAGGTGGTTGGCTGGTTCTACTTGTAGGGATTTCATCGTCCTAGAGGTAGGTGATTCTATGTCATGTTCCCTCCATCAACAGTGGCTTGTTGAAAGAATTTAATCTAACAGAGGAGTGGAAGTTGGTTTGGCAAGGTGAGGAGAATTTTTATTTAAATTTCTTAAACGATCCAAGTAGTGCCCAACAAACAGTTGTGGGGAGGAGGCCATTGCCCTTACAGTTGAATCCACTTTGGATGGTACGCCACACTTTTTTGTCGATCCTAATAATTGTCAAAGATCAGCGTTCTGCCTAAAGCGATGTAATCTGGACGATGAGGGCTCTCCTTGGTGAATTACCCACTCAGCTCAGTGTAACAGTCAGCTCTTCTGTACTACGCAAAGATAGAATGCTTCTGCGGCGTTTGACTTCTGCCAGCCTTTCGAGAACGCAAATCTTTGTGAATAGTTTCATTCACCCATTAGTCCTTCAAATAGGAAGACATGTGTCTCTTTGTATTGGCCATACTTCCCACATCTCCTATCCTATTTGTTGTCGTCGTCCTTATCGCCTCACGGGCTTGAGACCATTTTATAAGTGGGCATCCATCGTCCACATTACGAGGAGTTGAGAGAAGAATAGGTTAAAGAATGGGAGGAAATAAGGTGTCAGTACAGCAACTATGAGTAATAAGAATACAATGTTATAATGTCTGCAAAAATATTTTGGAGAAGAGCACTGTACAATCGTAAGAGGGCAGTCACAAGCAATCGGGACTACTTCCTCGTATTCGTTCTTCATTCTGCCATTTAATGGCGTATCACAATTTGTTTCAAAGCACTTATGCAATTCGAATGATAGCCTCCAATTCTAGCTAAGTGAACCTAACCGATCCCCACCTCAAGGATTTCAGCGGACGACCCCGTGCTTTTCCGCATTCGCTTTAACACTCACCCACCGACCTACACGAGCACGCTTTTATAGTCTTGTGAAAGGTAAGTGGGTAGACTCCATGCACTTGTTCAAGTGCGTATGCAATGCTGTTAACAAATATGACAAGAATCCGTTAATAATTTGCCATCATATTAATACATCACCTTATACATTAACTGTCAGTAATTCAGTTTTGCAATTAGCGGGTTAATTACTCATATTTATGCACATATACATTCATCTTTTTACGCGCATGTGAATGCATTTAAGTGTGTCTGTACTGCTAACAAACGAAAATGATGCTGATAAAGTAACATTGGCAAATGATATGCTAAATGGGTGTGAACAAAGGATGAAAACTAGGACGACGCTTGAAGTGGTTAAATAGACAGAGCTTATGCTCTGCCATCGCCTGGCGTATTATGGAAATGTATTTATGCTTGTCTATGAGTGCGCCCTCGATTGTTTGCATATGCGCCACACACCACCAACGGCACGAAGTAATTCAAGTGGTATAAAGTACAGTCACTGTTGCGGTTTTGCATGTCAGTGTTTCAGAGCTGTATGCCATCGGTGAAATTAAATAAAACAACCTTTTTACAGTTTGAGTCTTACACGAGCACAGGTGCGGGAAAATTCGGAGCAGAACAGAGGGTTAAGATCACAAACAAGCCTCTAGACCCTAGCTGGCTGCAGGCAATGGAAGGGAGAGCGCTTCTTTCTATAATGAATAGCCCTTATTATTGCTTTGGCAAAAGTCTTAGCAGTGAAGTTAGGGAATTCAGTGCAGAATGATGATGACAAAAGGGCAGAAAATAAGTAAATGTGGAGATTTGCAGTTAATTGAAGGCGTCAAGAAATGGTGGCACAGCCCCAAACGTAGCATAAGGCAAGGCCGTGTAATGGCGTCCAGAGTAAAAGAGAACAAAAGGGGTAAGTTAAAAAAGAGAGGGAGGAGGATAAATGAGAAATGAACCATCCATGTTTACAGGTTGTTGCGCCAAGTGCATTTGGGCACGAGATTCATTTAAGGGTGTTAATTATGGTTCCATTTGCAAAGGCAGAAAAGGCATTTTTTAAGCATTGCCTCGGTAAATAGACGAACCACAATAAACACTGATCGGTGTGCGCCTTTCGTTCTCGGTGGTTTGGTTTGGCAGACCGCGTCGAAGGGTACCAAGGCTGCGGTTTCGGACATCAACATCACGCATAAGAGAGATTGTAAGCATGCCCCCAAGCCTAAGTTATCTTCCAGCTTAGAGTTTATGGAAGAACTCGTTTTGTTGTGACGTGTCCAAGCATTCAAAATTCACCCTCCTCTTCACTCCTTCATTCTCTTTCCAGATCACCTCTAGCACAGTTTTATCCACTACTGCTCACCGCATGTCTAACGCCGAGCAGTTGACGAAACAGTTGTTAGCGTGAAGGGACAGACGACCTGCCACATGTATAGAGCCTAAGCTGCATAGTAACCATCAGCATATGGGTTTTAATGTTACTTGTACTAAAGCGCAGAACGACAACTTTGAGTTATGCAAATCACGAAACATGCGTTGGTTACAGAAATGGTCGCGTGCTCAAAGTGGTATGCTCTTTACCTGCTATAGTTTGCACACGAAGTTTCTGCCATCCACAGGCAGCTGATTTTCAAATTATGATTTAGCAAATACACACTTCGTTGAGATTCTAGCCATTCATGCTCTCGCATTTCCGCCTTTTAGTCGAGATGTGGATCTTTGTTTATTTTCTTGTTATTTTTTGGTAGTCATTCTAACAACCGTCTTATTCAAGCGTTCGACCGGATTCTTCTTTGGCAATCGTTGTACACTGTTCTTACTTATTTAAATGCTTTATTCTAACAAGTCGAACGCTTAGATTGCCACAAAAGAAGATACTGCGAAGGACTTTCAATCCACCATTGTCCGGGACGGGTGAAGACTGTACAAATATCTGGAGTGGCTTGTGAAAATCGCGCAAGCACAGGTAAGCAAATTTCTTCTTCTTTCTTCTCTTTCAACCTTTCGGTTGCCTCAAATTGCATTGGTGCCTATACAGGAGCAAGCGATCTTCATGCCCCTTGATTGCATCTTATGCATTCATCTTTCATAGCTTTTTCTCGTATTAGTCACTGACTTTTAGGCATTCCTCTCCTGACCAGATCATTAGCCTGCCTGCGATAAATTTTGCTGCTAAGACGCCTAGCTGGTGAACAACTTCAAGGCTGCACTTGTTTTCTTGCAGAGGAAATAAAGCAGATGATTAGTCAAGAAATTATGGGATGCAAGGCAATACGATTTCTCAAGTCGCTAATGAAATGTAGCACATGTAATTGCAGAGTTCAGTAAACGTCCTGGTTTCACCTCCCTCATGTCATGGAGGCAAAAGGAATAGCTTATCGTATCCAATCTCAGTATCAATACATGCCACACTGAACCACGTAAACAACATCCACCTCAACCAATACTAGTTCTTCTAACATCACGATGCCTACGTCTTCAATGCATTCACTCAATATTTCATCATCTTGTGCTGCAGTTTAGAGTCATGCGAGGCTTAGATTGCCTTCATATTTGTAAGGCAGTACAAATTCATGCTTCTCCTCTAACAAAATCAAGAAGAATGGAAATGCCGTATGTACTGCAACCCTTTTTGCCGCATCTTTGCGGTTCTCATTAAAGATTTATTCCCATATGTCGCACATTGAATAAATTTTGAACTGAGATAAGGGAATGATATCTAGCGGTTCCGTGTAATAACCCACTTGTCAAAAAAATAACCTCAAAATGTTGCATCAAAGAATTTTTATGAGACAGAAGAGCAACCACTCTGATCGACAGCCCAAATAAACTAGAGGAGATAGGCATAAACAGAACTGCCTTCATCACCTCTGTGTCTATAAGCAGATGCGTCAGTACAAAGCCACATCTGCTATTGGCAACGAAGACGGCTTTGGGCTTAAACGAAAGAAGGAGGACTGCTGCTTAAGACAACACCAGAAACGGTACGCGAGAAGTTGAGGGACCACTTGATGACTGTTAATGGATGTGCGAGATGCATTCAGTGAACACGAATCTCATAATGAATCGTCAGGACTGTACGAGGCGTAAGAGTGTTCCAGGCACGCATAACTCCAGAGTCTGTTCCCCGCCCCAAGTGCTGCCAATGTAGGTTCCCCTTCACAGTCAGTCTACTCGCCTAGAGCGTTTGAAGACCAAGAAAAAAGTAAATACATAGAACTCTTAGTGTGAATTGTAAAAGCGCATTTGTGATACCAAAGCGGAATATTTTAACTACCACAATTAATGAAGGCGTTAAGTACGCACTCACCTACTACAAGCTCGTAAGGCACAAATCCTTCCTTCAAATTCAGTGCATCGAATTGTTTTAATGCTCCAACAACCAGTGGACTCGCAGGTCCATACATTTTGAAATAGGTCCAGTTATTTCTTGCAGCAGGTTTCACCTTTCAAAAACCCGTTCTGTAAGGAGCTCTTGCATAAGATGTTGATGTTATCCCTAGTCTGTTCTCGCCAGTTGAGCTGTCATGTGTAGTGATGAACCGGATAGTAAGGCCACCTTTGACATCAGCATCTCCTTACTATCCGGTTCATCAACACACGGGAAGGCTGGACAGGCGAAAGGAGACTAAGGAAAACATCTGCGCCTTTTATAAGAGCTACTGGCAGGACGGGTTTCTAACAAATGCACACCAATTGACTCACTGTCTTGATAGGAAGTAGACAACATTTCGAGCCCTTTTGAATTAAAAATTATCAGCTCGGTTGGTTTGACCACCTACAACAGTACAGTCCTTTGAATAAGTGCAAGCTGCGATGATTGCCGATAAGACGAGACTGTGCCTAAAGCATTAGACAGCCTGAATTTTGTGCGCTAAAATGGAAGTCCGACAAAAATGAAGCAGAAGCCACTGTAAGGAAACATTCGACGGACGGAGGAGAGCTATCTGCAGCTCCACGGAGTCACACTCAGTGAACGTGAGACTTGTGAAATTAGGAACAAGGTCAAGCGTGCACGATTGTTGGCGGCAGGCGTTCATGCTTTGCACGAACATCCGCCACTTTATATGTAGCGATTAACGATGCTCAAAGAAATAACTGGACTCATTTTCGAAAGCATGGACCACCAAGCCCACTAGTTGTTGGAGCATTAAAACAATTTAATGCATCAAAGTTTAAGGGAGGACTTGTGCTTTAGGAGCTTGCAATAGGCAAGCGCGTGATTAATACCTTCATTAATTATGGTAATTAAAAGTTTGCGTTGGTACCACAATTATGCCATTACAAGTCATACTCCAATGTTTGCAAGGCAGAGTGTGTGCATTGATAATTCGCATTCCCTGTCCTAAATAAAACTGCAATATTGTGTTGCTTCTGGTCATCATCCCAAGGTACAATCGGCTAGTCTACCTCCGACACCATTCAACCAACGCCTAATAACCCGTCCTCACTGCAGACATACTCGTTCTCAGGCAGTTTGTTAAGTTTCTAACCACTGTCAAGGTTGTAAAGAGAACATGCTATGTTACGCTATCCACCAGCATTTTGTTGACTGCGGCTTTCGCTCAAGCAATGGCGTGTTTTCCAAGGCTGATTCACTAACGTCGGTAGCTAACATAAACCATGGAGTGCTCGATTTAAAGTTGGTTAATGCTTACGTCGTGCAGAGAGGTTCATTTGCTTTATTTCTTTGGAAGTCTCAACATGCTCTCTATATCTTACTTAGGATTCTACTCTGCCAGCTTTTCTTTTAAGTTACGCAGAGAACTTTCAGTCTCAGCAAAATCCTTGGCAAAAATACCTCATGAATGTATCTCGGTGGAGAAAGAGCTGCATCATTTGCCCCATCGTGACTGGTAGCTACAGAAAGACAGCTTTTACGCTGCGCATGAACCAGTGCTACAGACGGATTTTGAGCCAGTTTCGGACAGTCACTCGATTTCACTCTGCAGACATCGGCGCCAATGCTGACGCTTCTGCTGCCATCCTCTTCTCCTCTACTGTAGCCAATCTTAGAAACGCTGAAGCAATCTCAATCATGTGACCAAGTGTGGAAATGCATTTATGTTTACTATTAATTCAGCTACACGGAAGTCAGAAGGAGTCTGCATGGCACTCCTTCTAGCTTGCTGTATGCCTATGAGAATGAGTGGGAGTTGTTCGCGAGCAGGTGGAATTGAAAATGCAAGGCTGACATGATGTTAGAGCATAATGCAGTGGACCACAATATAAGGAATTTAAGTTAATCACTAATTGAGAACTTTGTAGCGCAGGACCGTAAGCAGCCTACGACACTTCTCCGATTCATCGCAAACTTGACTAGATGGTAGGAGCAGATGGTATCCGCGTCACGTGGTAGTTCGACCATAATGACTTGTCCAACGTCGTGTGTGAACAGGACAGATATCCACTCAAGGACTCTTCGTAGGGGGGAGTTATAGACGACTTGTTCTGCCAAAAGCTAAGAGATCTTTGCATACTTTCCGTCACCATTGCCTGCTTATAGCAGAGGGTATAAGAAGTCTGGAACAACAGTAAAAGAATCGTTTTGGGTAAACAATGCTCCTAAGCCATGCTGAAATGCAATCCCTTAAGACTTCGGAAGTTTGCCTACGAAGTTAATGTAAAGGTCCTGCTTTAGTGTTTGCTCCGTTGCTATACCAATTCACTGCATTAATGAAAAGTAAACCTTAGTTTAGATTGGTTCAAAACACATGGGTGAGGCATTTTTTAAATAATGTGCAACCTTTTTGTCTGCCACATTAGGAAAACAAAAGACCATCTAGGATAGTGTAAGTAATACGGAAGTGATCTGAATCATTCAGGCTAGACTTTGACCTAGAAGTGATCTAATGGAACAGCAGGTTGTGGCCAAATTGAAAGGCATAGCTTTATAAGTTTAATGAGTTTCAGCCATTTGAATGGCCGTTCGGAGAAACGGAAAACTGTAGACTATTGGGTCTAAGTTCCACCTGTAACTACTACCACGCCCACTCCACTTATATTTTCTAAGCCAAAAATTAAAGGGACTAAATAATCGTGTTCAAATTGCTGATTGATCACCATCACTTTCTGAAGGAAACGCCTAAACTCATTCACACACCTCCAAGTTAAGCGTCAAGTCATCTCGGTGGTGAAGGAAAGCCTTTAATCAAGGAACTAAATAAGACAAAAACCCATCACTAGATCAACTGACAGAGTTGACAAAATCATACTGATGGAGGATTAGGCTTATGATTACATTTGACTGCGAATAATTTAGAGATATTTAACTATTTTCCTGCGTTACGCGTAAGATAAGCCTACAATGCGTCCTTGCAAATCCATTACTAAGGGATTAATGGCAGCCATCCATGGCAATGACTATCAGAGAATGCAATGCACAAGTCCTTAAAGTAGGCGAACACTGGCAGTTTATTCTGTGTCTCCAACAGAGCATATTTTCATGCCTCAAATCTGCGGTAGCCTAGAATTTCATCAACTCAACCGTAAAAGACGACCTTTTGACTGAGTGCCTCAGTATTTGTGTGACGCACATTCGAATGTCAATACACAGCTGAAACCGCAAGCCTGAGTAATACGCAAATTCGTTGGGCATACCACTACAATATGTGATCTCGCTTGATGAATGGGGTGACTGGTCGATCGCTTAGCTAACTGTCTCGCTCTGGTTCTGCCGTTGCGCCTCCTTCAACGACCAGGTCAAGCAGAGTACACCACCCACATCCAAACACCTTTCAAATAAATCGGAGCAATTTATTTTGAGGTTCTTCAATTTGCTGCCACGCACAGTGTCACAGTATCACCTCAGTAATCTATTAGCCGGAAATTCTCAAAGCACACCTACAAGCACGTTCAGCTGGTCGCATCTGGCATATCCATGTAAAAGACAACAAAGAAGTGGCTGATTTGCATAAGTCACTTCGACTTGTCTGCAGCAGAGACAGCCCACTTGATGGAGGGACATGATGCGACAAGTGCGTAACCATTCCACGAGGCGCATTCTAGTAATCATCCCACAAGATTAAATAAAGTAATAAGCAATCGTGTATGCCAATGCTCACGATGAAACTGAAGCCATGCAGAATCATTTGCCTGAAATTGTTGTAAGTCATTGTGATGGAACAGTTTGTTTAACCCCGAGTGAAAAGTGTTCAGTAAGTGTTGCACCAATACCGCCGACACACTTCTCTAAACGACTTTGAGGAGATGCATTCAGTGCTATCGGATGCATCTGAGAGATGCAAGACCTTGCTGTTATGATGCTGCAATCCAATAGATTCTATAAAAGCAAGTGTATCGTCATCTTCTCCAAGGGGCAGAGACATCTAGACTACTAGAAATCGTCCTTTTATTTCCAAATAGCCAAAGTGGAGCAACAGTCTTGTTTTCAGATGTCACTTTGTGCTTTACTGACTATAGACGAAACGTGTATCGACTAAGCGGGAGTTGCAGACTGTTAGGATAGAGTCTACGCTCATTGTGATAGACTTACTCTGATCTCATCTTTGTCAACGCTCATCACTCACACTTCAACTTAGAATGCAAGGGGCACTACAGTGAATTGGACCAACTTGCCTACCTACCAACAGGTCCTCCTCACACTTTGATTTTAATCTACTTTGTAAGAGAACAAGACAATGACTGGGGTTCGCAAAATTTATTGCTAAGTAAGCGGAGACACGTGGCTGCACAATCACAAAGCAAAGTGCAATTAAATGTCTACAATGCGACTAGGGTGCAACACTGCAACAATGGAAGAACAAGATTTCACTGATTTTCCACACAGAGGCATCAAGTCTATTTTAGCAGACATAGAAAACACAGCAGCAAAAGGGGACTTGTCAAATCCTCAACACATATAGTAGGAATGACATGCAGAGAGAGTAGGAGATGATGACACTCTTGCGACGTAAATGTAGATTGATGGGATGAGGTGGTCGCGGTATCACAGATTACTTGTCTGAAGCAGGAGAAGAAGTGACGCTTCTTGAGGCAGGTTTGCAAACAGGATGGGTAAAGAAAGTACGAGGTTGCCTGCATCTTTACCTTTTTTTAAAAAAAGAAGAAAATGCGTCTTGTAGTGAGCGTACGCAGTCCACTTCCACAGCAGGGTTTTCTCATCAAGTTCTGCCCCCTTACATCAAATCCCTAACTCATTATCTATTAGGAGCACAGACTTCCATACCAATTCCGAATAACAAAAGGAATGCTAGGATGGAAACCACAACCAGTAAGTCGTCGAATTTATTTCTAATAATTGACGCAAATGCAACCGCCAAACAGCAATGCGATGATAACGAAAATCAACAGGAAGATTGAAAACATGTCCACCAGCAAAAACGAAGCAAACAATGCCAAAAATTTTCTCATTTTTAGTGGTGCACATAACTTGATTGGGTTAAATACCTGTCCACTCGATTCTTGTCTTACTTCAGTGCATTGAGTCATCGCAGCATCGTGTTTGTTTCTATGCCCCTCCTCCTCCTTATTCACCTCCTTACATTTATCCTCTAATACCTTATAAACAGGGAAGACACACACACACACACACACCACAACACAAACACTCTTTCTGAGTTGCAGCACACCGATGAAATTGGGCACTTCGTACTACTCCTCCCTCTCGTTTAGCACAATCTAAGACTTTTGGTGGAAATAGCCCAGTAAACTAGACGAACAGAGCACCACATTAGGAAGAACCACTGGCAAGTGCTTATGCAATGTAAGAAAAGAACTTACATACAGAAAACTAAGTGATTGTGAGCCAAATGTCCACGAACTTTAAGGCGATGAGGACGGCAAATTTGAAGGTTAGTAGCGGAGACCAGAAAGATGGCATCCACAACCCTGACATGCAAATCATGCCTACCCAACTTTTTCCTTTTCGCTTTTGGATGTAAATTAGAAAAGAAGAATTAGCGTTCCAAAGGGAAGTACGCTTGAGTGACCAGATAAAAGGCATCCGTAAAATCACCGATTTATAAAATCGCAACTTTTAATCAAAAAAGGAAAATCTTACCTGCCTGTAACAGAGTGAATTATGGAAACATTTTCAACTGCGTAGAAAGTATCACATTCATGCTTGGAAGTGAAGTTGTACAGTGCTGCAATAGAAGATGGGAGCAGGAATGGAGGCGAGAAGAGACGGCGGCAGGGAGTAGACGATGGCGAACAAAGTAAAATGCCGCAGTCAGCCAGATGCACCTCTACATGACCGGCAAGGACGGAACGCTTGACGAGACTTTACAGCCACATCCGTACTGCGATTTCACTCGAGAGGTGGTGACATCCACCAGACGCTCAATTATCAACTCCTCGCTCCCCAAGTAAGGTGAGAAGAGTCCTGAACCTGATCAGCAGTGACAGACTTAGACAACACTTTCTATTCGTTTTCACTGTACACATTTTAGTGCATTTCGAGAAAACATTAATTTTGCTGAGCTCTTACTGATTTACTTCTTGGAATGCAATGCAAATTCGCCTTAAGAATTAGTGTCAAAGAGAAAGCTACGAGGCATTTAGCTTGCTTCTGCATCAGAATACATCCAGCTCTACGTTCAAAACAGCTAATAATCAATCGATTTGAGATGGTTCGTAACTGCTCACTTACCATTCGAGGCATTAGTGGGGCCTTCTTCCTTACCGCTGAATCGCAGGCAGTCGTAACAAAATGCGTTTTGCCACTGCAAGTTTTGAATGTCTTCACCGACCGCAATTTTTCATTGAATCACATGACTAAGGCTGCTCTTGATCTTCCTAATGCAGAGTTGATGTTCACAAATGATCTTTACTGAGTGGTTTCTTCAATGAATACTCAACTTGCTGAAGTAAACACGAGTCATCTCGATTAAGGCTACCCAGCCTGGTAACACCATTCGTCTCTTTTGCAATTTTAGGCCACTCCAAACATCAGCCTGGTGGTTGCTTTGCAGACGCAGTCGAATTACCACGTAATCTTTAATCGGTTCACAAGCTGATGCAAACGTAGGTAATCGACAAGATAAGAATTAGGCGCGTATCGTGATGCTGAATATTTGCTTAGTGGTAGCATTTACGATGGTATGAAATGAAAATGGGTACTTCGAAGGACGGCGGCATGGTTGTGGCGTATCGAGGCTTCCTTGAAGGCAAAAAAAGGCACAATGCTAGGGCAGGATGTATACACTCAGCATGCAGAGGGAAGAGACTGCCGGCACGGGCTGGAGGTTAGCCTACCCAGCATAGACCCGAAACCGACAATCAAACAAACAAGGTATTACACTGGCATCTTAACAAATGTCGACCTCCACTCATTATGCCACAGTGATTCGGTTAGACAAAGCAGTCAATGCAGTCGAATGCGTCAATTACGAGGAAGCCACGCTTTACCTACCCTATCCTCATCTCCATTTACACAGGATTCACATCTCAACAGAGGGCCAAATGTTAGGCCATGGAGATGTCATTTAGTACACATAAGTGCATGTCTCGTGTACAAATAATGTCAATGTTCGGCAAAAAATGAGCACCGTGCTGGTGTTAGGCATAAGGCATCAGCTTCATTTTCTCTGTAAACTGATTTCTGATTCCAATGCTCCACTTTTAGTGATGCACATCTGCTAGACATGCATCACTCTCCGATGCACTACACAGATGCGCTGTGACGCAAATTTGTTTGTCGTACAAGTGACTAAAGACATGGAATGGAGGCACCTTTTCTTGCTTTTCTTAAAGGAGTTATAGCAGAGCGTCATTAGTCAAATAACTTATTAGTGAGTTCCAAAGAGTGGAGAATCTACCTCCTTGATCAACGCTAAAAATGGGTAATTGAAAGATGTAGCCACAATCTGTTTCTACCTACATCCACCGGAACATTTTAGACTTAATCCAGAGTTGAATTTAGCCTTGACAGTGCTTGGATGCAAACCAGTGCCTTCATAATACGATTCTAACTACTGTCTCAAATCCACAGACATTAACGCCGAAAATTCGAGGCAATAGAGTTCATTAAGAAGTGTATTTTTTATCCGACCCTGTTCAAGGGAGCATTTGCACCTCACCGTTCTAGGTCAATTCAACAAATGGCATCAAGTTATCCCGACTTCCGACTGCAACATTTACAAACTGCATTTACTTCTGGAACAATGAAAAAAAACACCTCTCTGTCAATCCTTTGCAAATTTTATTGGGTGTGCGATTAGGGCATCAACGCGGTCAGACAGCTCAAAATTTGTGATTAGTTCATGGCAATTCGCCATTTTACAGCTGTTTGAACATTATTTAACCCCACTAGATTTTCTGCATGAATCATATTAGTATTGTGAACGACATTCTGGATGAGCTTATCGACGATGCAAACTAGATGAGACATTTAATGTCTACTTGCATTAATCGAACACTTTATGTGAGGTAATCGCTATCCTCCTCCTCCTCCTCTTCCTCTCCCTTCTTCTCTTCCTCTTTCTCTTCTTTGCATTTAACCCAAGTTTGAGAACATTGACTGCTCTGAGTCATCTTTATTATCTTTGACAAAACGTTGGACCGATCGCATGTTACCAAGGGGCTGTATGAGGACCTCTGTCGGCGTCATGAAAATAAGCTGCTGCCTAAGGACTAGATTTGGGCTGTGTTTCCGCCTATTGACTATAGATAACTATTCCTTAAGCAACAAAGAAGTGAGAACGGAATCGTGAAGCAAACGCAGTGAGGTAGAGGACTAAAGTCCATGCATTCTAGCATTCGATGACTTAGTCGAGGACTGTTCCATTTCTTCAGCCTTCATCTGTCCACTCTTGCATGCATTAACTCGCACATCCCAGTTAAACGCAAGTGGAAGTAAACCTTGCTTTAATGAACTCTCTGAGTTACGTGGAACATCAGTGAAAGGGAAAGCTAGTGACAACAACACTGAAATGCCACTTAGCCAATGCGAATTCAACCGCTGTGATGAAGGCTGAATCTCGCTACTACATTTGCAATGCACCTCATTCACCATTTAACCAACGGGTTGCATCTTTGGTGCTGTGTGGCAACGCAGTTTCAAAAGCAGGAAGTTAAATAAGTTTGCCTGCATCAAGTCCCTTTTGCCAGTCAACTGCCTTCTCACGAAAGGCCTCCAAATAAAAAAAACTGTCAGAGAGGTTGATAGTAGTCGTAAACCAAAGGATCATGAGTGTCAGTATAAAACATGCGAAAGGTCAAAACAAGCCTAATGTTTGAGCAAGTCTAATAAACACAATTGTCACCTTATCTCATCAACTCTGTAACTGCTGGAAAACGTACGCCGACTTGATGCTTAGAGGTTGTTTCCAGGATTTTAGACATCCTCGTATTCCTACATGCGTATCACGACCGGCCGTCCAATCAATCATCAATCCCTAATCCTGCATTACATGCACACAGCAAGCCAGATGTAAATGACAAATTTATGGTCAAATGTTTTTGTTAATTAAAACTCGGTAAATTTAAACATTCACTATTGCAGGCATGACCATCTTGCTAGACAGATCCCACCGTCACTCTCTCAAGTAGACATGTCACGCCCCTTCACTTATTATTTCCTCGACGGTACATACTCATATGGGTTTTGGCATTCCATTCGATGTAAAGTCGGGTGAGGTGCAAACTGACTTAAAACGCTCTTGCCTACACAGTCGTTTGGTTCCAACCACATTTATCGATAGCCGATAATTTAACCCCTTCCAAGTGTTATAAGCTTTACTCTCTGTCAACATCCCAAACGCGGCAATATATGGGATGTGATTCATCAAATTTCATTAGCTGAACCCCGACAACTAATTAGTTGAGCCAGTTCCTGCTCTTCATGGCAGACATATTTTGAACATCGGGTCTATTTACAATGTGCACCTATTTTATGCCACACTATGGAGACGAATATTCAACGTTGGCACTGTCTCTACAGCTCGTGCACTTTTATTCCTGAAGCATACACATCTGCTTCTTCTTCTTCACCTCGCACATCGCTAGCTCTGAGACCGTCAACTTCTCATTACCCCTTAGCCTTGCCTTTAACTTTACGCCCCTCCTAGTACTCCTTCCACCACACGCCGCACACACCATCTCCTCATAGTCACATTCATCAACATGTGTGTTTGTGTGCATTTATTCTGCCGAATAGAAGGAGTGAAAAATAAAGAAAACATACTGGAGAGGTGACAGAGCTTAAAAGTGTGGTGAGAGTGTTTGGAGAGATGGCGGCTGATTTGCGGCACAATTTTTGGTGGACGATTAGCCCTTATAGACGGTACAGGCCGGCACAGTTACCTTTCTGCGATTCTTTAAGCTCACTGTCTAGTACGCTTGATGGACTTTCCGGTTTTTAGAGCATTGTTTGCGGAAACACATCCATCCTTCAGGGCTTTCGCTGAAGCTGGTCCCTTTCTCATACGGCCGCTGGCCTCCGTGGTTCCCTCTAAAAGAATGCGCACATAGCAGTGTACCGATAGGCTTCTCCTCGGCTTCACGGTCAGACAAACCGAACTTACTCAGGTGTGTAGCCACACACAATCAAATACTGTGGGTTCTGTAAACCAGGCATAATGCCATCACATTGCTGATGGTAGAAAGAGAGGCATGACAAGACGCACCACAGTTAATGCTTCTCATTTGTCTTACTGCCATCGAATTTGACAAGCTTTGCCTTTAATCCTTCAGTTTCTTATTCAATACGCTTATTTGAGACTATCCAACGATATCATTTACGCTGATGTGGTTGATGTTACTTGCAGAGTGCTATTTCTTCAGTTCCATCTGACAAACCAAGTGTTCTTATCCCTTTTAATCAGTCAACTTACAAGCAAGAAAACCATCTAATCACTTCTTTTATTTTTTATATCCATAGCAGAAGAAGGGCTGGAGGAGCAGTTGACTCAAATGCACTGAACTGATTTAACTTCGAATACGGTGACCAGTAGTGATAATCATAGAATGTAAAGTTTTGTCGTAATTTACCTAATATTTTTGAGCTTTTAATTGCCAAAATAAGAATATGGTATGAATGTGTCACTGTGATGCGAGAATCAATTGTGTTGAAGACATGAGGGGGCATAAGAGTTGAGACGTCATCGGCGTATGAATGTTGTACACAAAGCATCTTTTATTGTCTACTTAACCGTCTCTTTCCACTGCATAGATGGTGCCTTTGTAGTATGAAGTAGAGTCGCTGGTGATTGGTGGTGTGGAATGGGTTTAGCACACCCATCACAAGTCTACGATAGCCTTTGTAAAATGTCGGCTTCAATTTTGAGCTTATGACCGTAGCCGATGCGAGTGGAAAGGGCACTTGAGCAGGAAACTTCAATAAACAAAGTGAAGCTGTGCCATGCAATATGTGAAGCAGACATAAAATCATGCCACTCTATTGATCGTATGAAACCATTAATTTTGAGCTTCATCTCTTCAAACAAATGATATCCGTGAATCCACATTGTTTTACATGAGTTGTCAAAAGAATAGCAGCCATGATTTTGTGACTTCTACAAATTTGTGAATTTTGATATTGCATGGAATTGTGGAAGTAGTGACGAGGCTTTCATAAAAAAGCACGTTGTTCGGTTGAAGTCATAGTCATGATACAAAAGCAATGTCGTCAACAGCTAAAACTCAAAATTTTATGGCTTCAGAACTTTGTAACTTATTAACGTCTTGTTAATAGAAAAGCGAGAGGAGTATAGGGAATCCACAAGACCATCTCATTTGTCGTTGAAAACGATCAGAATAGCCTTTTAACTCTTGCCGGCGAAAAAAATCCTTTCCAGCATTGTAATAACTTATTGCCTGAAGGACATTGGCAAGGCTGATTTCGGCACCCCCACAAAAAAGCGGCTGACAGAGGTGCCTATCCACCCACTTTATATTCTTCATGCTGTCACAGATGCTACGAGCTTAAGTCACCGATCTCCCCTAAAATATTATGGTTTTGACTATAGGAGACGTGTAAAGAGAATACAAGCATCAAACGAGTTTGCTAAAGGCTCACAATGGTTGCAGAGTCAGTCGGACTTACCCGAGATTCCATAAGGTCAAATGTGAAATACTAATAAACCGAAGTCCAGCCCATGCGACGGGAGATCGCTGGACAGTTTTAATTCCTACTCTGATCCAGCCAATCAACAAAGTTCCATGTTCGCCTGCATCTGCAAAGATGTTCGCAGAGAAGCAGTGCTCCTACCACTTATGTGCTACGATTGCTGCAAGTGATAAGGCATGTGAATTAGTGCGAAACCCGCATGCGCATAAGTGGGTTGCACCATGCAAACTGGCACTCTTGAAGGTGGCGCTGTCTGTGGAAGCATAAGTGGCCAGTCGGAGGACAATAGCACAGCAATACAACACTTCTGAATGTGCGAGCAAATTATTGACGAGTCAGAGTGAATTGTAGATCAGTCTATTAAGAACGGATGACAACCTTGAGAAAGGGATGACGCGGATTGCGAAGTTGTGTGTGATCTCACTTGTGGTCGTGGTCGTGGTGTGCATTTGTAGACACAAAGCAGAATTATTTTGAAGCGCTAGTTAGCCTTGTAGTGGGGTGGAAGGCCTAACGACGACCTCGTATTTTGACTAGGCTTCCCGCCATGTACTTCTGGGTCATTCCAGTGGCATTAAATCTACCTATGGGAGATAGTGTAGAATTAGATCGTGAAAACAAGGACAGCACAGACGGTGACTAGATAAGTAAAGAATTACTAGGTTGCAGTCATTTTGCATTAGGGTTGGATGGTATGGGCTTTTAGTGCACCAAGCCTTCCACATCCTAGCATAGTGCTGAACTGGGACGTATGCAGGTCTCCTCATTGGCGCCATGACTTCTCTGTTCATTTGTTTGCATTTCTATAAGCTCTTATTAAAGGATCCTCGGTCGCTTGAATTCCACCTCCAACTAACATAATACTCG
Organism: Taenia hydatigena; assembly: GCA_036345935.2. NCBI lineage: Eukaryota > Metazoa > Platyhelminthes > Cestoda > Cyclophyllidea > Taeniidae > Taenia > Taenia hydatigena. Next base: position 18,442,609 of record JADWOT020000002.1, on the reverse strand, counting down.
GAGCATTCGAGAGTGTTCTGTTGGTTCGTTCTGCTCTCGGTATGGGGTGGAGAATGCTTCCTCCAAGCCTCCTCCATGCGCTTCGAGTCTCATGTGCATCATCAGATAGGGTCGCACACATTGAAGGGGTTCTTTGCCAGTGGGCCAGTATTCCTACGACCATAGATGGTGACACGTGATAACAAGCACACTGTCTTGGTTTCCCATTGCGTCAAATACAGTCAAACTTTCAGAAACTGAGCACCCGAGTTGAGATAAATTATCGGTTGCTTGCATGGAATCTCGATGACTAGTGCTTTGGCCCGTGGATGTTGTTCTCACAAAACGACTATTATGCGATGGCCGACCCCACAAGGTGATCAGAAGGAGGTCAAGGAAGAAGCTCAAGGTTAGGCGAAGGCCGTGTTTGGCTCTCGGTATTAAAGACGGGGCTACTTGTAACCTCACTCATTGCACCATAGCGAAGTGCGCTGTCATTTGGGTTGTGTTATTAACCCTAAATCCTATTTCTTGCACCATACATATTCCGCCCGAGCATTGTCTTCTTTCGTCTTCAAGGTAGCTCCAAGACATGTCTAATCATGCACGAGCATGGCAACAATACTCATTTGAACAAAACATTACGCTTCTGCTGTTACTTTACATCCGTGGCACCTTGTTTTTGTTGGCACAACTCATCAGTGAAAGTAAGGTTTAATTAAAATACTATCATCTTTAAGTAGTGCATATAGAAGGGTAAATAAACGCTTTTAAATCAGGTACGAGCGAGCATTTTGTGTACTCGTTCACACACTTGGGTAGGAATAATTAACAAGATTAATATAACGGAACTAAGATAAATAAGATTGTGCTATTGCCCCTAATGCACTTGCATCCGGTGGGAGAATATGGAGGATAGATATGTCTAAGGTACCTGATGGCACATGTTAGCAGATGCTCATGGTACACATGATGATTGAGACATGGACTAGCTACATTCGAAGGACAGCCATTAGGCTTACGCCCTAGAGTGGCAATTAGGAACAAAGGTTCCCTGCACAGATGGTGCTATAATGCATCGAATCTGCGACTAATCGCTCCTTTAACATAATTTAACAAACAAACTTGCATCTATTGTTGATCAATGACGACGTGCACTTCTTTCGCTTATGATTGCTGTGTGATGTGATGTAGATTTGGTACAGTATTCCGGTGTCGGCAAGTCTGCGAGCAATCTTTAGTACTTCCTTATGAGCGAGAAAACCCGCTTGTAGTGGTAAATTTTGAGTCGAAGCGATTAATTCGTGCTCACTAAAAGTTGATGCAGTTGTCAAAAGTGTGGGTGTGTAGATAGCGAGACCTAAACCTTTCATGACCATAGATGATGATTTTAATTTTATATTAATTACAGCTCAGTAATGCTCTTAACTGAATTGCCAATTTAAGGGCTACCTGTGATAAAAAAATGGACGTCAGTCCCTTATCGAGTGACCAGTAATGATTTTGGCCCAAGCGTTTTGCTATACACTTCTTTGACCTGACCGGGGCTGTAACCATCAATTGACGTGAATAAACATGAGCCTCTCATGAATCTTTACTCTCATTTACAGTAAACTGCCTATACCTGGGTTCTGTAACCAGTTAACTAGGCTACTGCTACGAATATTTGGCCACAGTCATGCTAGTATCACAATTCTTGCACATCTTTTGGTTGGTTTGGCACGCAAGGCGGATATATTAAAGTTTGTCCTGTCTGTGTTAACCTCTTTTTTCACTTTATCATCGTGGCTAAAAGCCTTTTTACTATTACCTCCCGATTTGCACGATGGCAGAAATTGAACTCTGTTACATCTGTGAAGCCTTTAAATGAATGTTTCGCTTTAACTCTTTTGTTACTCTCTATCCACTAATGACTTTTCCGAATTAGTGCGACCGCTCCCTTCTGTGCTAAGAATTTTTCCAGGTTTCATATTTTTCTTTTTAAATGTGCTGAAAGAATATGCACTAATCTTTTGCGTTCGCAACTTTTCCTATCTGTTGCTACAACTTTTTTTAAATTGAGTATTTGCCAGGCAAAGTTTTGTTTCGAAGATACCCGGCTTTAATTATTAATTAGAAGTAGAGCAAATTTTTGACGAAACATTCCTTTATTGTAGCAATTTTGTTGGTCCATATTCTGTTTTACTAGATCTAAAAAATGAATAATTTGACATCTGTTAAATGTAATGCCTAATGTAAATGCCACTCGCTATTTGTGAGTAGAGAATTTGAGTGTCGCTTTGTTAACTAGCCTCGATGAAACCTGCATTATTTTGCTTTACCATTAACTTCTTTAAATGATAAATATATTGGTCGACATACCTCACTAACTGCCACTAGTAAGGGCGAAGTTAAGTCATTGCTTCATCTTCATAGGTTATGACTGGAGCAGACTAAATAATGAAGAACTTGGTGTGCCAGAACCACCTGGCGGAATAAAATCGAGCTGATATTTTTAAAGCTCCTCATCGCCACTTGTACCTTTTGGCAATAGATTCAAATCTCAGGTAATCAGGCATCATTTGTGTGGGTAGGTAGGCGTAAGTCTATCGTTGATGTGGTAGTCCGTATTTCACTCTGATAGTCATCCGTAAATTAAGGATCAGCTGAGGAGTGATCTGAGCCTAATGGAGGTAATTCAAGCCCATTTACCTTACAGCATACGATCATTTTGTTGTTAGAGCAACAGAACCTTCTCATGCAGTATGCGTCATTGGAATGCAGTATGACGACTGCATTGTCACCCTATACTCATAAATTTTTAATAGATCATGACATTAAGAGCTATGTAATCACCATGCAACTTCGTTTACCAACCAGAAATCTCTGAGCCCCGGGTTACATCCAATAAGCTTTACTGTACTCAGATCTCCTTTTCCTAATAATGCCGACTGAACTTCCTCCTGCAGGTTCAAATCGTATGTAAAATAGAGTTTAGGCATCTCATCTCATGTTCAGGAAAATGCTTTCGTTGACAGAGGAGGAGTTTTGCACATTACACGAGACAAAGAAGGTTCGCTGCAACAAGTACCAGCATCAGCAATTAGCGAAGACATTTCAATAAACTGCTTAGCATCCTAGCGATGGCATTGAGTGGGAGAATAGGAATAAGACAGCCAGTTTGAGAGGTTCGGCGTAAACGCGCAGGCCGACAGTGTGGCCTCATTTCGAAGGGCCATAGACACAACGCGTATTTCATGGGCTGTCTAACAAAAGCTTTGTCCACAGTGGAGCGGAAGAGGTGGCTAAATGTGCTCGTGGAGTATACATCCACGCCCTCGCTACCGTAAGTTGTCCAGGGTAATGGAATAAAAGCAGACTGTGCAGTCGAGTGCTGGTCCACTGAAGTATATCAAAGGAAGTATTTTTTTCCATCGAGGATCTATTCGAACAAAATGATGGCGTCCAAAATGCTGGGAAATGATTGTCCCGTCTTACACTATGTTGCTTTTTACTTAATCTGGGTTAGTGCCCAACAATCTGCCGTATCGTCTCGAAATATTTAAAAATACCTTAAGCAATTCTTTCGTCTGTGCGTCGCCTTCCTTAATAAAGAAGCCCTGTTAATGAAGAAGTAAAGTGATTTGAGGCCCAGCCACTTAGAAACAAGCTTTAATGACAACTATTTACGCTGACATAAGCTGGGATCGTTGTGGTGGAAACTTTCTAGTGGATGATACCTACTTACCTGCCTCACATCGCCGATGTCAGCTAGCTTCAAAATTCTACTAATTTGCAATTCTTTGACTCCTCTCGGCTCATTCAGAGCCGCAAGCGAAGCTGTTTACTACCAAATGCCACACTCCGATGATCAGACATGTGTTGCATCTGTAACATACCTACTTGACGGGACAGGAGTAAAAGCCCTGCGGAGAGAGTTTTGGCCATTGAATCAGATAATGCGGCGAAGGCATTGATTTTGCAATGCCCATGCACTATTCTCCATGGTTTTAGTCGCGAGACTCTTCCATTGCGGTTCCCAAGTGATCACTGATAAGCCACCCAACTTCAATTCTACTTTTAGATGTCATGTAAACTGATGTTGGGCAAGGAACTTGACCAAACATTCTTTCACCAACGGATGAGTTTCATGACCAATGTACAGTTTATCTATACTCTTTGTGGTCAGCCTCCCTGCTAGGGATGTCTACCCTTGCTAATACTAGCTGTCACGTACAAAGTCTCAGCGATGCTTCTTTCATATCAGTCATCCATCGCGGCGTCGAATTCAAACTCTGATAGAGAAAACCATGCCCGAATTAGTAAAACAAGGGCATTATGAGGAATGTTGGATCAAATTAGACGTTGAAGCATTCAAGCGTGAACCAAACTAGGAGATTAATCCCTTATAATCCAGTCGTTCATCACAGCAGTTGCAGGTCGCAATTGTGGAGTAGGTCTTGCGGTAGCTTTCGTCCTTTATATTTAAAGATCGTGAATCATTCAGCACAGAGTGATTTCTACGTCATTTCGATTTGATAGAATCAAACCCGCAAAAGAAACTCAATAAAAGACGGGCTAGCTTCAACAGCCAGTTAGTCTTGAAATCTTTCGATTAAATAGCACCTACTACTAAAACTAAAGATGGATTAATGCAAAAAACTTGCAACCATTGTTCATGGTTTTCCTTTACTATATCACCTGATTTCAGTAGTATTAACAAATGCTCTCCCTCTCACCCATAACAAGGGTGTCAAATCGTACTCAGACTTCTAATAACAAGGGCGGAAAGATGGAAGGGGAGGAACCCTCCACAGTCAATGCCAAATTTAAAGAGAAACTATGAGGACGTGGAAAAATTTAAATAGGATACGTGAATATTAAGTCAAACAAAGAACAATCAAACATTTACGTAAAAGGCGAATTCATACCATCGAATGCTATCGATGCATACCAGTATTTTGCGCTACAATACTTATTATGATTTCTATCAGGAGTATTGTTAGAAAAGGGCTTATGTAGGAGTCATTAAAATGCCTTTCAACACAATGATTCATTAAAGAAATCAATTAATTATGTTGCTGTGTGGACTGCGGTTTTAATCAGGGTCACAGAGGTGACCATATTATTCTAGCTGCGTAGGCTGGCCTTCAAGCCCTACCAGCAGCTCATTTCTCTGTGTCTGCCTTCTTTTGCCTTCAAGGGAGCCTCCGAACGCTACAAATTATTGTGAGCATTTATTTTCACAGCGAAGTAGGGTTGTGAGCCTCTACATTATACACGTGCCTCTCTTACAGCTATTATTACAAACATCTATTTGATTAATTCACCTTTATGCACACATGTGCATGCTGGTATATATTTATGTCCACATTAAGTATGTTGAAAATGATCTTCATAAACAAAGTAGTGACAGTTTACATAGAATAGATAGGAGTCGGAGGAGCGCTTCAGTGTTTGAGTGATTGGAAGGAAAGCCTTGATTAGCTGATACAGGGGCAGCATCGACGTACAGATGGCCGTCGTCACATCCTCCACCTCCTCTGTCCATTCTCCTTGGACCAATATGGAGACGCATAATGCAGTTGTGCGTATTGCAATTGGCAGTGTTGGGGTGAGTTGTGCTGCGTTTCATCACTGACGGCTAGGACGTGTGATCGTTATGGCTCCCAAAGTAGTGTCAGGCAAAGCTGCGAAGAAGGCGTCGAAAGTGAAGGTGCCGAAGACGGACAAGGCGAAGAAGAGGAGGAGGAAGGAGAGCTACGCCATCTGCATCTACAAGGCGTTGCACCAAGTGCATCCGGACACGGGTATCTCGTCGAAGGTGATGTCGATAATGAACTCCTTCGTGAACGACATCTTTGAGCGAATTGCCGCTGAGTCGAGTCGGTTGGTGCATTACAACAAGAAGTCGACAATCACGAGCAGAGAGATCCAGGCAGCGGTGCGTCTGCTGCTGCCGGATGAGTTGGAGAAGCACGCGGTGTCGGAGGATGCCAAGGCTGTGACCAAGTACACCGGCTCCAAGTAGATGATGAGATGCTCGTAATAGTCATGTTCTTTAAGTGTGCGTTTTAGGCCTAATTTTGGGAGAACAATTTCATCTCTTCGTAGAGCAACGGGTTCGTTTTAGTTGCCAACGCAGTCCCGTTTAAGCCATTCCAATAGAGATACTTTATATTAGCCTAAGAAGATAGCAAATATGTGTAGACGTACCTATACTTTTGAGATTAAGGACGGAAGAAGTAGGGAGGAGGGAAGGGAAGAAGCTTCTACAACTACTGCATATGCTCCATTATTTGCAGTGCTAAAATTACTAGCAACCGTAATACTTTTGTCAACTGCCAATCCTGGTTTCGGTCACTTCTGTGGCTATATTACCGTATTACGTGGACTGGCCTCCGGTTTATGCCAACATCCGCTTTCCTTCTGTTTATTAAATGCATACATTCTGTCCCGCTATTTTGCCTTCTATTGATTTTAATTGAATCTCGAGACGCTACATCGACGGCAGCGGAAAGCAAACCCAACTCTATAGACATTCCACCCCGATCTCTACCGCCTGCGGTGTATTGCAGCAGTGTGGAAACTGCCTGAAATACGGATGAGAGAATCCAGACATACCACGACAGAAGGGCTGAGAGCGATGTCTGCCCTTGACATCACGTGGCATCCTATTAGGCGTCAGGAGGATCGTGAAAATATCTTTAGCGAATAACGAAAACCGACAATCTTAGATACTCAGTCAACCACTGTCCTTGAACACGCTTTTTTGGCCTGTAATAAGGCCAATGAATACAGTTTTTAAGTAAATTTTAGCCGTCGATTTTATGCCATAATGATTTCTTGAATGCTGCTGACCCGCTTTTAGTCCCGCCGGAATCGTAGCTACTACATATGCATTTTAACAGCTAATAAGTTTCAAAAACATTTGCTGGGGTCGCAGCAGCTAATGAAGGTATGAAGATGCCGCCACAATTCTGGCGCATATAGGAGGAGGTTGGATGGGATCTGCTCCCAAGATTTCCTTATGCTCGACTTGCCAATTTAGCATTGCAGAACAACGACAGTGGGAGGAGACTTCCGTTAAGGCACCTTCATCGACAACTAGAAACAAAATGAATGTCTGCTGAGGTTACTCTTCAACGCATGCGAAGCCATGGATTCCAGTGGCAAAACTGTTTGTTGTCAATTATGACATGTATCTTGGTAAGGTGGTGTACGTGTGGTGGGAAGGAGAGAGAGGATAAGCTTCGATGCTAAATACACATAAAGGCCCGTACGCGGAGGAGAACACTTGGATCTCTCAAATGACGGCCTTGCGAAAAGGAGCCTTTTGTTGATAGGTGTGGAGCATCAGATGACCGGGTCTGTTAAGGTCACGTTTCCTCAGTTTGTGCAAAGCAAGTGGTGCTAATCAGTGCAGCACTGTGCAATGCTATGAGCAAGAGGTAGAGAAACCGAAGATTTTGTCACCTGCTTTACACAAGTTGCATCAGCACGTGTCAGGGGTGTAAGACCATTGGTCCTAATCACTGGCTACGCTGCAACAGTGGATGAGAGGTGTCGGTTAATGCGGCTCTGCGAAGGCGTGCGAGGACGTAGATGAAGAGAGATAAATGCAGAATAAAGGCTAATTTCCTAGCATTAATGAACCTGTGAGGTAATATTTGCATTAAGGACTTGAGTTGGGGCTATTTCATACTCTGTATGACAGCAGTGTAAAAAGCCTTCACTTGCTGGCCCGAGGAGCCGATTGGTAGTACCCTCGCCGAGTTACAGTTGCTAAAGCTAATGCACAACAGCCCGTGCAGTACTATTGGCGCAATTAATATTACTACTTAGTGGAATTGGCTCACACGCACGATGAATGGTCGTCTTGAAAGCATCACCCACTAATTGGTAGGGCATGAATTCGCTTTCCAACATGCAGTAGGAGTTTCCTCTGCCTTACAAAGCGGGAACGCATATTTTCCTCCATTTATTCAAAAGGCAGTCGGAATATTTAAAACAAATGATCTGCACTGAAGACTGTTAGTACTTGCGGTGCTAACCGCATGATCACCTACTTAGCCTGCCTCAATGTACAACGGAATGTTCGAAAAAGACGTCGGTGCGTTATGCACCACTTATTTGCTATCATGAGATAGCTTTGTAATATTTGCAAACATAAGCATATGGGCTCTTGGTGGGACATGCGATGATTTGTGGATACTGAAATAGGGGTGCGTGTCAGTAGATTTCTTCTCTAATGCTTAGCATAAGAACCAGAGAAGTGGCCTGTGCACGGTCGTAAACTAGGCCTGTTACGCATAGTTGAGTAGCAGAAATGCTACTAGGCGTTTGCGTCTTGGCTTGAGAGAATGTGGGCGACTTTCAGGGTTGTTAGCAATGAATCAGCACCAGCTTTTGCAGGATAGTTAGTTAGAATTTTCGTGATTCTTCCAAAAAGGAACTCTTACCTCTTGGCATTCCCTGGTAAATCGATAGTATTTGCTTTGGTTTGGAGGAAGTCAGTGGAAGCCTATTTCCCATGAAGTAGCTTAGTTTTTACGTTCCCTGTAGCAGCTACATTGGGTACTAAGGATTGGCTTGGATAAAACATGATCCTTATTTGTGAAAATTGCTTTGGACATATTTAACGGTTATTCGGTAGGCGGTATTACGATGTGACACGAATTCTCGCCAGTGGACTCGAATTATTATGGGGTAAAATTCTACACAACTGAGCTAGAGTGTGTATATTCTCATAAAATAGGGCGTGAATTTCATTCCTCAGTTAGAAGTCGAGGACTACAATTGATTAGATCGATCCATAATCACCACAATGCCATGAATCTGCTTAAAATCAAGTCCATGCAAAGATCCGCTTACTTTGGGATGACTACAGAGCGCTTATCTGTTGGCATTATTGGAGCATCCATAATATCTCATCGAGCTCGCTTGGGCGCAGCACTTCTGCTACCATCCACGTGTGGTGGATGCCAATGATTTTGCTCTAAACTCTCTACTGATATACTTGACAGCGTGCATAATTACGAGTTCATGAGATTGGACATGTAGTGGTCTTTCCAATTCTAAAGCAAATCATGGAATCCCGTGCGGCGGAAGCTTGAGCACGCCTTTATAACTCTATCAATTGCCTTGAGACATGAAATTGACAAACGATGCTAAATGCAAAGCGACTGCTCTATCATCTGTGAAACCAGTATTTACTTCGGCTATTCCTCACTACTCCTATGTCCATATATTCCCTCTACTCTCCTTATCTGTCACTTGCATACTTTTGATCCCTCTTCTGTTGTCACTCTACTTGGCATTAGCCTCAATTGCCAACAAGTGAGTTACGAGGGTCTCCGTCACACAGAATGACGCAAACAAAGCATTGATTAAGGAGTGAGTTCTGAGGGTTGACAGATGAAATAAAGCTGCATCTGCCTAACAGTATATTCATGGGAGTCATTTCGACTTTCACATAACAAGGGTGCCTGCACTCACCCTGGATGATCACCTTACTTTCTTTTACTTTGTCTCATGTAGTCACTTTTACGTTGCATTTTTAGACGCACACCAGTGACTTTACTCATGAAAGGAGCTTCTTTTGACTGCACTTTTTGACTTTATCCCCACATCACTATCTTCAAAAGTTAGTTTTGCAAAAGGGATGCGGAATCCAATCTCCTTCTTCACAAATCGCAAGGCATTTGAGCATTAAAATGTTTTGTATTTTAAAGTGTTCCGCGTTGAAGTCGGAAAAGATTGATACACACTACATTCTATCAACACGTAGGCACTGGAATCATTTGTCTGCACTTTGCAATTAACTGCATTTCTCCAAAAGCATTTACCTCTCATCATTGATCGCAACTTGCCCAGTTCGAGTTGAAAGTGGGCTGTTGAAGTAATACCCCTCGTTTCATTTTGAGAATAAAGGTGATGCACACCCTCTGCAGGGCTTTTCGAGATAATGACCAAATGGAAGTCAGTCTCATTTGTCCCGCCCGAAAGCGCTCCCTACTCAAGCAAAAGTCATGCACGTACTCCGTTACGGCATGTCGTCTCTCTCAACCATCACTTTGTCGAGTGAACACTCGAGTTACATTGACTGAGCATGCTTTCCGTGTGCTCTGTCTCCCAGAGTACGCCGCTGCATTCCACACCTATTCCCTGTCAAGGCTGCATTGTCACTTGCAAAAGGATTTGTGCCTTCGAGGCAAGTACAAGAGAAATGCCAACCCAAAAGTGGAAGTACTGCATAATACCATGTAGCATGCACCATAGTCCCTTCTCCAAACACCTGTATAATTTTAACTGCATTTAAGACATCATTCAACAGGATTGTCAATGCGTTGGGTGATTTAAATGGTTCAATTTCGTGTCAATACAATGGGCTGAAGTTCAAGGATGAATTAATTTAGAACGCATCGCAAAGAGCCTAACCAAAAAGATAATAACTCGGCAAACCTGTTTGAGGTGGATCGAGAAACCCGTGCTAGTAATATATAGCCAAGTTTTCTTAAACAAAAGAACGTATTCTAAAATCCGTGTATCTGCTAGCGCCGAGACTACTTCGGCTGTATCCACCGATCATTCATAAAGTGATGCGCGATGCCAACCAATTTCAGCGGTTATCTAAGTTCGCCCACTGCTTATCTCATTTTGAACTACCTTTTGCAAATGATGGACAGGAATTCCAGGCTGTCTGATTGTAGGTTCATGAATGGATTATGCTGAGATTAAGAAGTGTTTCCGTGCGGCACAAAAAGCAAAGTTGTCGGCTACAAACGTGGCTTTCATTAATTTTTGTAACCTCATCTGTTACATGGGATTGCAGAAGGCCCTGAGCGTTGACAGCATTCTTATTTTTAGTCCCTCATGTGGGTTAAATGTCTGGTTCAAGGAATGATTGCCCATGTATCGGTGTTTAAAAGCTATAGATGTTGGAACTTCAGTAACCCAGTGCAGCTAACGCGGACATGCGCTCAAATGGGTGCTGGAGATGCGAACACCCTTTTAAGCAGCGTAGGATCTCCCCTCTCCCTAACTGATTGATAAGCGTTGAACATTGCTGCGAAATGAAGTGAATGAAGTAAACTCGCTACTTTTCGCAAGAAAGTAAATTTTTCTCTGACCTCTCCTCCTCCTCCTTCTCCTCCTTCCTGCCACAAGCGGTGGTCTTCTATTCACAAAATCGATTGAAGCGAGAACTGTTAGCATTCGAGCCAACTTAGCCTCGCAGTTGCCTTTCGTGTCCTATGAAACATGTAGCAATGTTGATGTTGTTGTTGTGGGTTTCACACTGCAAACGTAGCATTGAAGCCCAAAGTCAACTCAAATCGAATACGAATTTATTCAAAGTCAGCGCATTTGGGAAGCAACGATTTTAGGCAAAGAAAGATTAACATATTTGTTTGTATGCAGTCCTCAAACACATTTTACGACCAGTTATTCTAATGGTTGCATTCATTAAGGTGTTGCTGTCAGCACCGGTGTCAAGGTTACTAAAAGAAGAAGAAGGTAATTATGAGATCACCTAGGGGTACGATTAAAAATTGACGCAGAATTTACTATTAGGATTTGTAAAATTGTTAGTTCCAACGCGGTGCGTTGGAGAGGTCCAAAACTATGCAAAGCCTGTATATAAGGGAAAAAGGACGTATCTATTTCGCTGACATGGATTAATAGGAACACGCGTCTATCTAGATGCAAGAGGCGCCACAATAATCATTTCTTGGCGAGTCTTCCATCCAACGCTTGTCACGTCCGACGTTTCTTGGCAATGCAAACAGACAAAGTATTCATTTAGCTGGATCGACTCATCGTCTGGTTCTCGTGGGCTGCAATAGCTTCCGAGCAGGAATGGATGAATTTGCGGCCCAAGTTCTACATCTCATGTCTTCCGTGGTAATCAGGGCAACGTGTGATGAACAGAGAGAACTGGAGACTTAGGGCGAATGCAAGCATGGATCAAATGTGTGCAGTGTAACTCGAAAGCACTGAGATAAGCCACAAAAAAAGGAGCAATGCAGTTTCTGGAATGAGCGACTGTAGCGACTAGCGTAGCACTACAAAGTCGGTAGACTCACCAGTTCAACCTTAGTAACCTAAAAGGCATGTCGAGCATATGATTGAGAAGTAGTTACTGGAACATGTGCTTCACTCATGGCTACTGTGGAATAGGCATGCTTTCGTACTTACCTCTGCACCCTGCGATTTCTGGCGATTCACCTAAATCAACGCAGCACCTTCAGTTACCTAGTAAGGACTTGTGCTACCTAGGCTTCCTAACAGTTGGAGTCTTCAGGACCAGGCTTAACCTAGAACCATCTCAGCTCCAAATATTACTAGTCAAGATGTTGCATTACAAAGACAGAAACAAGGTTGACCAAATCAGTTCGGATGCTCACTCACCTTTCTGATCCCAATCAACTGTAACAACAAGTGTATTTCGTTTTCCAATCCATTCGAATGTGGTGTGTTTGCGAATACCACGTCGTTTGAAGTTCAAAGTAAATATTCTTAGGTCGAGTTCGTCATCTCTCGACAACTCATCTTCAGTGAGTAGAGAAATCATAATTGTCACATTAGTTGACTTCAGGAAGGTGAGAACTGACCTGCTTATATGCTCAACAAACTCACTGCAGATAGGTGCTGCAGATCCCCGAAGAGTGCTGCCTACCCATGTGCACCTACGGACTCCGTCCACTTTAAGGACAACCTGCATTTTAAAGAGTAAAAAGAACGGAATTCACAAGGCACAAAATTCTGAGTAAATGATGAATGGGATTACGAGAACGTGGTAATGGCATTTCCATGAACAATGTACAAACCCTAGATTGACTGTTCGCGCCTCCAACAGCGAATTTGAGTCCCACGTGCGATTTCTCCTTTTGAAATCGGGAAAGTGGAAATGACGTATTGAAGTCGACGTCACCTGTGTAGAAGGAATGCTTAGTGATTGGACTTCTTGTCTCTTTTTTCCTCCAAAACAGGTATTTGGAGGGCTCAGATGGTACATCAACTACATAAATCCCATTAACCATTCGAAATGGTGTGCTGTCAAATGCAAGTGTGCTTTTGTAAAAATTGGCTTGTATCAAGCAGGCGTTCACCTTGCATAATTTTTGCTTATTCATCTCCAACCTTCTCTACTCACCTTCCTCTGGCTTCTGAAAATTACAGTTCGGCACGAAAATTGCTGTCGAAAATAGTCCATTTTGGCCCCATACATGCAATGCCGCCTCTTTGGATACATCGTTTACAGTGATGTTAGCACTTTCTACAATTGCATACAAAAGTGTCCATATATAAGACAAAAGCTCTAATGCATCACTTCTAGGTGTACTCGAAGGATTTATTATTAAAGTAGGCAAATGAAAGCAAGAGTTCTTGATCTTCCACCTACCTTCATCCACTTGGCATGGGCTACCCAAGACTTGTTCATCAGCATAGCAAACATCATCTTTCACCTTGATTACGGAAGAATAGCGATTTCTCCACAACGCTGTCATAACCTACAGTCAATTTTAAAGCCCACTGTAATCTCTATTGTGTAGACCCCTCGCCCTTGTGGCAGGATTACATTAACAATTCTGTCTCGCGGCACCTATGCCAATCCAAGTGGGAAAGCAGTGCAAGAATGCATTTGCTATTGTGTTGGCACGATGTGTTTGTCAATACAAAAGCTTTATACTTACGGCTCTTTTGGGTAAACGAAAGTACATCAGTGATGATGACCCCTTGGGTGTTCCAACAATGCGAGAGCCCCACAGAACTGGCTCCGCTTCTGCGTCACAGAAGTAAAAAGATTCATTGAACTTTTATCCGATACATTTATATGAAGATCAACTATTTATGCAGGAAAAGGAACCAACATTGCATATAATGATACTTCTTTGCTTTAAAATGCACAAAGCGACACCATGCCTCTTAAGAAAATCTACATAAAAATGTGACTCTTCTCTCACCGCATTACTTTGTACTTTATCTATCCGCGACAGCTACAATGCATACAAACTGAATGCTTTCGGTCGGGGATTGAGGTATATGCTAACTTGCTCCAAGCACAGGCCAATGAGCCACCATCTCTACACATGAGCTCTGCTGACTTCAACTGTGCATGGCGGTTGTGCTACCACTTCACCCCTACCAATTCGCTACATCTGAGTGGGACCTGTGTACCGACTTGCCCCACATCATGCATGCACACACATGCATGTGTTGAACATGGATTCAAACTAGCTTGATATCATGGTCAAATGAATGACAAAGCGCACTGTCAACTCCACCTTCACTTCAACATTTTCCTATTTCCAAAAAACCAACCCATTGCCAACGTATGCTTTGGATTATAGCATACAGAGACCTATGCAACTAAAGAATGAAGCCATAATGGAGGCATGAATACGTACCCGAGAAGTAGGCGACAACAATGAGGATGACGGCAACTCTTAACATGACACACGTCCGTTGTCCAACCAGCTCTCTTGTGTGCATTTATATGCTCTTCGATTTGACCTCTTCTCCATGATTGGCTGGTCAGTTGATTGAGTGAGATTATGGTTGCAACAGTAAATAGTAGGCTTCTAACGACACACCGCCATTCAACCTGTTTGCACCAACATCGCGTGGGCGTCAGTTCTGGGCTTACAGTAAGGCCTTACAAGTTTTGTGCTTGCAATTAAATAACGTAAAGGGATCCAACTGCTCTTCGTCAGTCTCAATCCAACCTTATCAATACGAAAAAATATTGGAGTTCGTATGATTGCGATTAACAACTGTGCCACTTTTTTACGTGGAGACATCGAAATGTTCTTCCTAGTGACATCGCGCATACAATTTTTAGTGCATTTGACAGTCGTGATTGACGATTGGGAGTTTCCTCACCCAAAAGTATTGTCAATGGGCATTCCGTTTGCCTTTTATCTTTGTTAGAAGCAGAAGCTACCAAATGCAGGAGGAATATTTTGAAGGCTTGAGATATTGCTGCGCCGTAAAGCACTCACGAGTGATTTGTGGTATTCCAACCAATCTAGACACGCACATCAATTATTTTGATGGTCTGACCATCTCAGTGTTTCTGCGACTCACAAAGGTCACTCAAGTTCACGTAGGCGAACCCATGTGATTGAATGAATGAATGATTGAAGGCGTCTGTACAGCCAGCTGCAAGTGTGTATCAGTGTGTGGCAAAGTAATCAAAAGAGCAAGTTGTTTCTGCTTACACATATGCGCCGAAAACGATTTCAGAGTGGTGGTAATAGTGGGAAAGTAGACATGAAATAACGGGAGGGTGTGGTGAGTATCGTGGTAAATGCATGTACACGTTATGATGATGACTAGATGTGTCGAGACTTTGTGATTCAATGCAAACTGGTATGACATGTCGCAGTACAGTTGAGACGATACATATGTTCTTCGCAGTCTCAGAGGGAATGCAGCAGATATGCCATTTCACGAATTCACTAGTCTCCTTTTTGCAGTAGAGTTCGGAGATCCTACCCAGTAGTCTGACAGTCCTACCGGTCGAATCAGCGAATTGTCATCTACTCCAACTGCAAAGCAGCGTCCTGTCTGTAGCACTTGTGTTTGTTTGAATGCCATTTGCTGGGGTTACAGAAAACACAATTTGGTCCAACGATTGAGATTTAGGCACACACAAGCACTTCTTCAAAAGGTGCTGAAGCTCTATTCGCGTCCACCGGGCAGGATAGATCCTGCAAGCACTGATTGTGCAACACCATGCGATTGTGAAGTCTTTTGGAAAATATGCATAAGACATTCTTGCATAAAACACGCGCACAGAGTTCTGTAAGACACACAAACCATAATAACTCCTGAGTTGGAAATAACGCATAACGACCATGCACGAGACGAGATGGAGTGCTTAGTTAGAGCAATGGATATTTACTGCACCCACATCGACATGAACTCTTATTTCCTGGAAAGACAAGTGCTAAACTGGTTGGCGCTTAAGCGAAACAGTTACAACAGGTCCAATGAAATGGGGAGCGTTGGTGCAGCATTTAAAGCTCTTACCATCAGCTTTAACATCATAAGTGGGCCCGATTTACGTGAAGGCAGCACCAGGTAGCTCTTCCGAATGAGGTCGTCTTGACATCTAACATTGGAAGAACTAAGTTTGGACTAGCAATGGTTGGGTTAAAGTTGCCGTTGGACAAGCTCTTGAGGAAGTAGAACTGTGGACAAGCTTGATGCACCTCTTACGGTGACTTCAGCTTACGACTTAAACCACTCAGTAACGCGAATCAAGCGGCAGCCATGCCGACATTGAGTCGATTTCCTCCCGCTGCTAACTTTGCATGCACGAAGAGCCGGTGCCACCGGTTAAATTTACAACTCAGAGTGGATGCCGTTTTCTTGAGGCCTCACACCTTCACACAACCCGACACCACTTCAACAGAACAACGCAAAAACTTCAGTGGGGTTAGATTTGCCATTTGCGAACACTGTTTGCATTAAAATTAAGTGATTTTGCATCGATGAGAAAACACACATCATGTAGCACTGAATCAAGTCGCTGGTACATGACTCGTGATATTCAAACCAGTCTTGACACGCACATCAATTATTTTGATGGTCTGACCATCTCAGTGTTTCTGCGACTCACAAAGGTCACTCAAGTTCACGTAGGCGAACCCATGTGATTGAATGAATGAATGATTGAAGGCGTCTGTACAGCCAGCTGCAAGTGTGTATCAGTGTGTGTCAAAGTAATCAAAAGAAAAGGTTGTTTCTGCTCATACATATGTGAATAAAACAGTTTCGAAGTGGTGATGTGTGCATCAAAAGAAATAGTAGACATGACGTAACGAGAATTTCACCAAAACTACTTTCGTGAGCTTGTATCAGACGTATGTACGTAAGTGTGCACATTGTGATCGGTAACTTAGCCTGCTTTCGTCAGAAATGCTAAGGCTTTGCGATTCAGTGCAGGCCGGTTTAACTTTTGTCGAGTTTTCCTTGTTAAATTTAAGGCTGGGAATTGTATATATATGTATATATATATATATACGCTGTCGTTAAAGAAAGACATAGGGCAGTGATTCCAATACTACAGCGATTGCCAATTCCCAGCCTTAAATTTAACAAGGAAAACTCCACAAAAGTTAAACCGGCCTGCACTGAATCGCAAAGCCTTAGCATTTCTGACGAAAGCAGGCTAAGTTACCGATCACAATGTGCACACTTACGTACATACGTCTGATACAAGCTCACGAAAGTAGTTTTGGTGAAATTCTCGTTACGTCATGTCTACTATTTCTTTTGATGCACACATCACCACTTCGAAACTGTTTTATTCGCATATGTATGAGCAGAAACAACCTTTTCTTTTGATTACTTTGACACACACTGATACACACTTGCAGCTGGCTGTACAGACGCCTTCAATCATTCATTCATTCAATCACATGGGTTCGCCTACGTGAACTTGAGTGACCTTTGTAAGTCGCAGAAACACTGAGATGGTCAGACCATCAAAATAATTGATGTGCGTGTCAAGACTGGTTTGAATATCACGAGTCATGTACCAGCGACTTGATTCAGTGCTACATGATGTGTGTTTTCTCATCGATGCAAAATCACTTAATTTTAATGCAAACAGTGTTCGCAAATGGCAAATCTAACCCCACTGAAGTTTTTGCGTTGTTCTGTTGAAGTGGTGTCGGGTTGTGTGAAGGTGTGAGGCCTCAAGAAAACGGCATCCACTCTGAGTTGTAAATTTAACCGGTGGCACCGGCTCTTCGTGCATGCAAAGTTAGCAGCGGGAGGAAATCGACTCAATGTCGGCATGGCTGCCGCTTGATTCGCGTTACTGAGTGGTTTAAGTCGTAAGCTGAAGTCACCGTAAGAGGTGCATCAAGCTTGTCCACAGTTCTACTTCCTCAAGAGCTTGTCCAACGGCAACTTTAACCCAACCATTGCTAGTCCAAACTTAGTTCTTCCAATGTTAGATGTCAAGACGACCTCATTCGGAAGAGCTACCTGGTGCTGCCTTCACGTAAATCGGGCCCACTTATGATGTTAAAGCTGATGGTAAGAGCTTTAAATGCTGCACCAACGCTCCCCATTTCATTGGACCTGTTGTAACTGTTTCGCTTAAGCGCCAACCAGTTTAGCACTTGTCTTTCCAGGAAATAAGAGTTCATGTCGATGTGGGTGCAGTAAATATCCATTGCTCTAACTAAGCACTCCATCTCGTCTCGTGCATGGTCGTTATGCGTTATTTCCAACTCAGGAGTTATTATGGTTTGTGTGTCTTACAGAACTCTGTGCGCGTGTTTTATGCAAGAATGTCTTATGCATATTTTCCAAAAGACTTCACAATCGCATGGTGTTGCACAATCAGTGCTTGCAGGATCTATCCTGCCCGGTGGACGCGAATAGAGCTTCAGCACCTTTTGAAGAAGTGCTTGTGTGTGCCTAAATCTCAATCGTTGGACCAAATTGTGTTTTCTGTAACCCCAGCAAATGGCATTCAAACAAACACAAGTGCTACAGACAGGACGCTGCTTTGCAGTTGGAGTAGATGACAATTCGCTGATTCGACCGGTAGGACTGTCAGACTACTGGGTAGGATCTCCGAACTCTACTGCAAAAAGGAGACTAGTGAATTCGTGAAATGGCATATCTGCTGCATTCCCTCTGAGACTGCGAAGAACATATGTATCGTCTCAACTGTACTGCGACATGTCATACCAGTTTGCATTGAATCACAAAGTCTCGACACATCTAGTCATCATCATAACGTGTACATGCATTTACCACGATACTCACCACACCCTCCCGTTATTTCATGTCTACTTTCCCACTATTACCACCACTCTGAAATCGTTTTCGGCGCATATGTGTAAGCAGAAACAACTTGCTCTTTTGATTACTTTGCCACACACTGATACACACTTGCAGCTGGCTGTACAGACGCCTTCAATCATTCATTCATTCAATCACATGGGTTCGCCTACGTGAACTTGAGTGACCTTTGTGAGTCGCAGAAACACTGAGATGGTCAGACCATCAAAATAATTGATGTGCGTGTCTAGATTGGTTGGAATACCACAAATCACTCGTGAGTGCTTTACGGCGCAGCAATATCTCAAGCCTTCAAAATATTCCTCCTGCATTTGGTAGCTTCTGCTTCTAACAAAGATAAAAGGCAAACGGAATGCCCATTGACAATACTTTTGGGTGAGGAAACTCCCAATCGTCAATCACGACTGTCAAATGCACTAAAAATTGTATGCGCGATGTCACTAGGAAGAACATTTCGATGTCTCCACGTAAAAAAGTGGCACAGTTGTTAATCGCAATCATACGAACTCCAATATTTTTTCGTATTGATAAGGTTGGATTGAGACTGACGAAGAGCAGTTGGATCCCTTTACGTTATTTAATTGCAAGCACAAAACTTGTAAGGCCTTACTGTAAGCCCAGAACTGACGCCCACGCGATGTTGGTGCAAACAGGTTGAATGGCGGTGTGTCGTTAGAAGCCTACTATTTACTGTTGCAACCATAATCTCACTCAATCAACTGACCAGCCAATCATGGAGAAGAGGTCAAATCGAAGAGCATATAAATGCACACAAGAGAGCTGGTTGGACAACGGACGTGTGTCATGTTAAGAGTTGCCGTCATCCTCATTGTTGTCGCCTACTTCTCGGGTACGTATTCATGCCTCCATTATGGCTTCATTCTTTAGTTGCATAGGTCTCTGTATGCTATAATCCAAAGCATACGTTGGCAATGGGTTGGTTTTTTGGAAATAGGAAAATGTTGAAGTGAAGGTGGAGTTGACAGTGCGCTTTGTCATTCATTTGACCATGATATCAAGCTAGTTTGAATCCATGTTCAACACATGCATGTGTGTGCATGCATGATGTGGGGCAAGTCGGTACACAGGTCCCACTCAGATGTAGCGAATTGGTAGGGGTGAAGTGGTAGCACAACCGCCATGCACAGTTGAAGTCAGCAGAGCTCATGTGTAGAGATGGTGGCTCATTGGCCTGTGCTTGGAGCAAGTTAGCATATACCTCAATCCCCGACCGAAAGCATTCAGTTTGTATGCATTGTAGCTGTCGCGGATAGATAAAGTACAAAGTAATGCGGTGAGAGAAGAGTCACATTTTTATGTAGATTTTCTTAAGAGGCATGGTGTCGCTTTGTGCATTTTAAAGCAAAGAAGTATCATTATATGCAATGTTGGTTCCTTTTCTTGCATAAATAGTTGATCTTCATATAAATGTATCGGATAAAAGTTCAATGAATCTTTTTACTTCTGTGACGCAGAAGCGGAGCCAGTTCTGTGGGGCTCTCGCATTGTTGGAACACCCAAGGGGTCATCATCACTGATGTACTTTCGTTTACCCAAAAGAGCCGTAAGTATAAAGCTTTTGTATTGACAAACACATCGTGCCAACACAATAGCAAATGCATTCTTGCACTGCTTTCCCACTTGGATTGGCATAGGTGCCGCGAGACAGAATTGTTAATGTAATCCTGCCACAAGGGCGAGGGGTCTACACAATAGAGATTACAGTGGGCTTTAAAATTGACTGTAGGTTATGACAGCGTTGTGGAGAAATCGCTATTCTTCCGTAATCAAGGTGAAAGATGATGTTTGCTATGCTGATGAACAAGTCTTGGGTAGCCCATGCCAAGTGGATGAAGGTAGGTGGAAGATCAAGAACTCTTGCTTTCATTTGCCTACTTTAATAATAAATCCTTCGAGTACACCTAGAAGTGATGCATTAGAGCTTTTGTCTTATATATGGACACTTTTGTATGCAATTGTAGAAAGTGCTAACATCACTGTAAACGATGTATCCAAAGAGGCGGCATTGCATGTATGGGGCCAAAATGGACTATTTTCGACAGCAATTTTCGTGCCGAACTGTAATTTTCAGAAGCCAGAGGAAGGTGAGTAGAGAAGGTTGGAGATGAATAAGCAAAAATTATGCAAGGTGAACGCCTGCTTGATACAAGCCAATTTTTACAAAAGCACACTTGCATTTGACAGCACACCATTTCGAATGGTTAATGGGATTTATGTAGTTGATGTACCATCTGAGCCCTCCAAATACCTGTTTTGGAGGAAAAAAGAGACAAGAAGTCCAATCACTAAGCATTCCTTCTACACAGGTGACGTCGACTTCAATACGTCATTTCCACTTTCCCGATTTCAAAAGGAGAAATCGCACGTGGGACTCAAATTCGCTGTTGGAGGCGCGAACAGTCAATCTAGGGTTTGTACATTGTTCATGGAAATGCCATTACCACGTTCTCGTAATCCCATTCATCATTTACTCAGAATTTTGTGCCTTGTGAATTCCGTTCTTTTTACTCTTTAAAATGCAGGTTGTCCTTAAAGTGGACGGAGTCCGTAGGTGCACATGGGTAGGCAGCACTCTTCGGGGATCTGCAGCACCTATCTGCAGTGAGTTTGTTGAGCATATAAGCAGGTCAGTTCTCACCTTCCTGAAGTCAACTAATGTGACAATTATGATTTCTCTACTCACTGAAGATGAGTTGTCGAGAGATGACGAACTCGACCTAAGAATATTTACTTTGAACTTCAAACGACGTGGTATTCGCAAACACACCACATTCGAATGGATTGGAAAACGAAATACACTTGTTGTTACAGTTGATTGGGATCAGAAAGGTGAGTGAGCATCCGAACTGATTTGGTCAACCTTGTTTCTGTCTTTGTAATGCAACATCTTGACTAGTAATATTTGGAGCTGAGATGGTTCTAGGTTAAGCCTGGTCCTGAAGACTCCAACTGTTAGGAAGCCTAGGTAGCACAAGTCCTTACTAGGTAACTGAAGGTGCTGCGTTGATTTAGGTGAATCGCCAGAAATCGCAGGGTGCAGAGGTAAGTACGAAAGCATGCCTATTCCACAGTAGCCATGAGTGAAGCACATGTTCCAGTAACTACTTCTCAATCATATGCTCGACATGCCTTTTAGGTTACTAAGGTTGAACTGGTGAGTCTACCGACTTTGTAGTGCTACGCTAGTCGCTACAGTCGCTCATTCCAGAAACTGCATTGCTCCTTTTTTTGTGGCTTATCTCAGTGCTTTCGAGTTACACTGCACACATTTGATCCATGCTTGCATTCGCCCTAAGTCTCCAGTTCTCTCTGTTCATCACACGTTGCCCTGATTACCACGGAAGACATGAGATGTAGAACTTGGGCCGCAAATTCATCCATTCCTGCTCGGAAGCTATTGCAGCCCACGAGAACCAGACGATGAGTCGATCCAGCTAAATGAATACTTTGTCTGTTTGCATTGCCAAGAAACGTCGGACGTGACAAGCGTTGGATGGAAGACTCGCCAAGAAATGATTATTGTGGCGCCTCTTGCATCTAGATAGACGCGTGTTCCTATTAATCCATGTCAGCGAAATAGATACTTCCTTTTTCCCTTATATACAGGCTTTGCATAGTTTTGGACCTCTCCAACGCACCGCGTTGGAACAAACAATTTTACAAATCCTAATAGTAAATTCTGCGTCAATTTTTAATCGTACCCATAGGCGATCTCATAATTACCTTCTTCTTCTTTTAGTAACCTTGACACCGGTGCTGACAGCAACACCTTAATGAATGCAACCATTAGAATAACTGGTCGTAAAATGTGTTTGAGGACTGCATACAAACAAATATGTCAATCTTTCTTTGCCTAAAATCGTTGCTTCCCAAATGCGCTGACTTTGAATAAATTCGTATTCGATTTGAGTTGACTTTGGGCTTCAATGCTACGTTTGCAGTGTGAAACCCACAACAACAACATCAACATTGCTACATGTTTCATAGGACACGAAAGGCAACTGCGAGGCTAAGTTGGCTCGAATGCTAACAGTTCTCGCTTCAATCGATTTTGTGAATAGAAGACCACCGCTTGTGGCAGGAAGGAGGAGAAGGAGGAGGAGGAGAGGTCAGAGAAAAATTTACTTTCTTGCGAAAAGTAGCGAGTTTACTTCATTCACTTCATTTCGCAGCAATGTTCAACGCTTATCAATCAGTTAGGGAGAGGGGAGATCCTACGCTGCTTAAAAGGGTGTTCGCATCTCCAGCACCCATTTGAGCGCATGTCCGCGTTAGCTGCACTGGGTTACTGAAGTTCCAACATCTATAGCTTTTAAACACCGATACATGGGCAATCATTCCTTGAACCAGACATTTAACCCACATGAGGGACTAAAAATAAGAATGCTGTCAACGCTCAGGGCCTTCTGCAATCCCATGTAACAGATGAGGTTACAAAAATTAATGAAAGCCACGTTTGTAGCCGACAACTTTGCTTTTTGTGCCGCACGGAAACACTTCTTAATCTCAGCATAATCCATTCATGAACCTACAATCAGACAGCCTGGAATTCCTGTCCATCATTTGCAAAAGGTAGTTCAAAATGAGATAAGCAGTGGGCGAACTTAGATAACCGCTGAAATTGGTTGGCATCGCGCATCACTTTATGAATGATCGGTGGATACAGCCGAAGTAGTCTCGGCGCTAGCAGATACACGGATTTTAGAATATGTTCTTTTGTTTAAGAAAACTTGGCTATATATTACTAGCACGGGTTTCTCGATCCACCTCAAACAGGTTTGCCGAGTTATTATCTTTTTGGTTAGGCTCTTTGCGATGCGTTCTAAATTAATTCATCCTTGAACTTCAGCCCATTGTATTGACACGAAATTGAACCATTTAAATCACCCAACGCATTGACAATCCTGTTGAATGATGTCTTAAATGCAGTTAAAATTATACAGGTGTTTGGAGAAGGGACTATGGTGCATGCTACATGGTATTATGCAGTACTTCCACTTTTGGGTTGGCATTTCTCTTGTACTTGCCTCGAAGGCACAAATCCTTTTGCAAGTGACAATGCAGCCTTGACAGGGAATAGGTGTGGAATGCAGCGGCGTACTCTGGGAGACAGAGCACACGGAAAGCATGCTCAGTCAATGTAACTCGAGTGTTCACTCGACAAAGTGATGGTTGAGAGAGACGACATGCCGTAACGGAGTACGTGCATGACTTTTGCTTGAGTAGGGAGCGCTTTCGGGCGGGACAAATGAGACTGACTTCCATTTGGTCATTATCTCGAAAAGCCCTGCAGAGGGTGTGCATCACCTTTATTCTCAAAATGAAACGAGGGGTATTACTTCAACAGCCCACTTTCAACTCGAACTGGGCAAGTTGCGATCAATGATGAGAGGTAAATGCTTTTGGAGAAATGCAGTTAATTGCAAAGTGCAGACAAATGATTCCAGTGCCTACGTGTTGATAGAATGTAGTGTGTATCAATCTTTTCCGACTTCAACGCGGAACACTTTAAAATACAAAACATTTTAATGCTCAAATGCCTTGCGATTTGTGAAGAAGGAGATTGGATTCCGCATCCCTTTTGCAAAACTAACTTTTGAAGATAGTGATGTGGGGATAAAGTCAAAAAGTGCAGTCAAAAGAAGCTCCTTTCATGAGTAAAGTCACTGGTGTGCGTCTAAAAATGCAACGTAAAAGTGACTACATGAGACAAAGTAAAAGAAAGTAAGGTGATCATCCAGGGTGAGTGCAGGCACCCTTGTTATGTGAAAGTCGAAATGACTCCCATGAATATACTGTTAGGCAGATGCAGCTTTATTTCATCTGTCAACCCTCAGAACTCACTCCTTAATCAATGCTTTGTTTGCGTCATTCTGTGTGACGGAGACCCTCGTAACTCACTTGTTGGCAATTGAGGCTAATGCCAAGTAGAGTGACAACAGAAGAGGGATCAAAAGTATGCAAGTGACAGATAAGGAGAGTAGAGGGAATATATGGACATAGGAGTAGTGAGGAATAGCCGAAGTAAATACTGGTTTCACAGATGATAGAGCAGTCGCTTTGCATTTAGCATCGTTTGTCAATTTCATGTCTCAAGGCAATTGATAGAGTTATAAAGGCGTGCTCAAGCTTCCGCCGCACGGGATTCCATGATTTGCTTTAGAATTGGAAAGACCACTACATGTCCAATCTCATGAACTCGTAATTATGCACGCTGTCAAGTATATCAGTAGAGAGTTTAGAGCAAAATCATTGGCATCCACCACACGTGGATGGTAGCAGAAGTGCTGCGCCCAAGCGAGCTCGATGAGATATTATGGATGCTCCAATAATGCCAACAGATAAGCGCTCTGTAGTCATCCCAAAGTAAGCGGATCTTTGCATGGACTTGATTTTAAGCAGATTCATGGCATTGTGGTGATTATGGATCGATCTAATCAATTGTAGTCCTCGACTTCTAACTGAGGAATGAAATTCACGCCCTATTTTATGAGAATATACACACTCTAGCTCAGTTGTGTAGAATTTTACCCCATAATAATTCGAGTCCACTGGCGAGAATTCGTGTCACATCGTAATACCGCCTACCGAATAACCGTTAAATATGTCCAAAGCAATTTTCACAAATAAGGATCATGTTTTATCCAAGCCAATCCTTAGTACCCAATGTAGCTGCTACAGGGAACGTAAAAACTAAGCTACTTCATGGGAAATAGGCTTCCACTGACTTCCTCCAAACCAAAGCAAATACTATCGATTTACCAGGGAATGCCAAGAGGTAAGAGTTCCTTTTTGGAAGAATCACGAAAATTCTAACTAACTATCCTGCAAAAGCTGGTGCTGATTCATTGCTAACAACCCTGAAAGTCGCCCACATTCTCTCAAGCCAAGACGCAAACGCCTAGTAGCATTTCTGCTACTCAACTATGCGTAACAGGCCTAGTTTACGACCGTGCACAGGCCACTTCTCTGGTTCTTATGCTAAGCATTAGAGAAGAAATCTACTGACACGCACCCCTATTTCAGTATCCACAAATCATCGCATGTCCCACCAAGAGCCCATATGCTTATGTTTGCAAATATTACAAAGCTATCTCATGATAGCAAATAAGTGGTGCATAACGCACCGACGTCTTTTTCGAACATTCCGTTGTACATTGAGGCAGGCTAAGTAGGTGATCATGCGGTTAGCACCGCAAGTACTAACAGTCTTCAGTGCAGATCATTTGTTTTAAATATTCCGACTGCCTTTTGAATAAATGGAGGAAAATATGCGTTCCCGCTTTGTAAGGCAGAGGAAACTCCTACTGCATGTTGGAAAGCGAATTCATGCCCTACCAATTAGTGGGTGATGCTTTCAAGACGACCATTCATCGTGCGTGTGAGCCAATTCCACTAAGTAGTAATATTAATTGCGCCAATAGTACTGCACGGGCTGTTGTGCATTAGCTTTAGCAACTGTAACTCGGCGAGGGTACTACCAATCGGCTCCTCGGGCCAGCAAGTGAAGGCTTTTTACACTGCTGTCATACAGAGTATGAAATAGCCCCAACTCAAGTCCTTAATGCAAATATTACCTCACAGGTTCATTAATGCTAGGAAATTAGCCTTTATTCTGCATTTATCTCTCTTCATCTACGTCCTCGCACGCCTTCGCAGAGCCGCATTAACCGACACCTCTCATCCACTGTTGCAGCGTAGCCAGTGATTAGGACCAATGGTCTTACACCCCTGACACGTGCTGATGCAACTTGTGTAAAGCAGGTGACAAAATCTTCGGTTTTTCTACCTCTTGCTCA